>PVJC01012072.1:0-40320 GCA_004026665.1 Murina feae | reverse complement strand
ACCAACTTACACCATACACAAAAATAAACTCAAAATGGATAAAGGACTTAAACGTAAAACGGGAAACCATAAAAATATTAGAGGAATACAAAGGCAACAAAATCTCAGACATATGCCAAAGCGGTTTCTTCACTGATACAGCCCCTAGGGCATTGGAAACTAAAGAGAAAATAAACAAATGGGACTTTATCAAAATAAAAAGCTTCTGCACAGCAAAGGAAACCATCAGCAAAACAACAAGAAAACCCACTACATGGGATACCTGTATTTAATTATTTATTTTACTCTTTCCCCTTCTAACGTTCTTTATCTATGTGTATTTCAATATATACATATAAAAATTCCTCTTTTAAAAAATAATACTGCTAACACACCTGAAAAATTAACCATAATTCACCCAGTAAATGGTCAAATTTCTAATTGTCTTATAAATGTAATAAATGCTTAAAAAAAAAAAAACTAGATAAATGAGAATCCAAATAAAATTTTACGTATTGCAATGGACTGGTGTATCTTTTAAGTCTCTTTTAACCTATGGTTTCCACTTTCATCTTTATGTAAATTGCAATTAATTTATTTAAAAGGTACAGAGTCTTACCCACAGTCTGGTTTTGTTGCTAGCATCCCCATGGTATTACAGGACATGTTTCCCTGTTGTTTGTAGTTCTTGTAGATTAGTATAATGACCTAGAGAGCTTGTTCCTAAAGGTGGTTCTGGATTTCAGCCTCAGCTTTAATCGAGAACTTGTTAGAAATGCAAACTTTTGAACCTTACCCTAGGTCTACCAGCTCAGAACCTATGAGCTTCCGGTTCCACGATCTGTGGTTTAACTAGCCTTCCAGGTGATGCCGATTCTGCTGAAGTTTAAAAACAGCTGACTTAGAGGTATAGTCAGTTTTAGGTTTGATATTTTTTGTGAAGACCACTTTTTAATAGTGGTGTGTTCTTCATTTTTAAATTCAGTGTATTAGGGGTGATGTTGGTTAATAGGGTCCTATAGGTTTCAGGTTACAAGATCTGTATACTGCACTGTGTAAAGGCACATCTGATTGTTTTTTCTTTTGTGGCCATTGATACTGCATGCTTCGATCCATGATTATATTAGAGATTATAAAATGAAGATAGTCGAATTCTATCATCCCTTCTTCATTTGTTACCTGACATATTTCTAAAAAGCAAAATAACCCTCATCTACCACTTAGTAACCCAGTGCCCTCAAACAATTTCAAATCCACTAAGAAACTGAAAGGATAGTACAATGAAAGCTCATATGCATATAACCTGGATTCACTGATTGTTAATATTTTGAAACATTTGCTTTTATTTCTCCCTGACTACACACACACACACACACACACACACACACACATCTATATGTATAATTGAAAGCAACTTGACATGTTACCCCTTAATACTTCAGCATGTATTTCCTAGGAATGAAGATATTTTCCCACAAAACTACCCAAGAAATTTAATATTGATTCAATAATCTATATACACAAAAGCCTAAGTGACTGTCTGACTGTCCGACCAGTAGCTATGAAGTGCAATAACCACCAGGGGTCAGACGCTCTGACTGGTAGCTATGACACACACTGACCGGCAGGGGGGGCAGATGCTCAATGCAGGAACTGCCGAGCTGCAGTGACTTGGCAGCTGGGGTTCTTGGGTGATGCACTGGGAACCAGAGAGGAGGGAGCCTGATTTGGGGGTGCATCACCTGAGAACCACCCTTGGGGGATGTCGGAGAGCTGGTTTCAGCCTGATCCCTGGAGTGCACGGAGGGCCTCTTGTATCAAATAAATAGTTCATATTCAAATTTCTTTAATTGTCCACAAATTACCCTTTATTATAGTTACTTTTATTCAAGGTCCAATAAAAAATTACATATTACATATAGTTTCCATGTTTCTGTAGTTTCCTTTAATATAGAATAGTCCCTTTCCTGTTGGTCTTTCATCATGGTATTCACATTTTTGAAGGGTCAGCACCAATTACTTTAGAAAATGGTCCATCATCTAGACTTGCTTGGCTGTTTTCTTATTATATTCAGGTTAAATATTTGGTTACAAAACTACGTAGGTGATGTTGCATACTCTGCATAGCATCACATTAAGAAGTACCACGACAATGTGTCCCATTCCAAGGGATGAGTCTCCATTCAAGCCCTTGGGTATGGTGGTAACTGCCAGGTTTTTCTATGATGAAAGGAGGAAAGTCCAATTTATAAATTTAACTTAACAGCATATAATGAAAATACTTAGTGACTTGTTATTAACATAAAATTAATTTGAAGTCTAGCTTACAACTTTCCAAACAGCATTAGTCTACCCAGAACATTCCCTTCTCTATTTCCTAAGCCCATCGTGAAATTCACTTAGGAGAGCTTTTCTTGACAAAAAATGCCTCCGTTGAAATTTTTGGTTGTTCTTTTATCTCCATTAAACATATGTTCGATAGTGAATGTTTACAGTCTATTTTCTAAAAAAAAATTTGCAAGAAGATCAAATTATTTCAGGCTCTCAAGGTAAATATATAGTATATAAGCTGGGTAGATTTTCAGCCTTTGGAGGAAATAACTTCTCTCTTCTTGAATTCTCAGTATTCACAACCAGAATTCTTTCCTCCACTCTGTATATGTTTCAGGTAATTTTTGTTATGACTAGTAAGGAGGGCCAGAGTTGTGTATATTGTTGTAATCCGTGCAGTGAAATGACTTCCTTATTCTACAGGGAGCTTTGGAAAGCGTCCCTGTTCTTGCATTACTTTGATGTTGGAGGATCATTCTTGGCAACGTTATTAATCACATCATTTCAAGTGTAAGTTTGTTTTGATTTTCAGTTCTGCCCCATTTTTTCCTACTTGTTTTGCCTCACTCATCTTCCTCTGTTCAGGCCTCCTTTGAGTGCCCTGTGTGTGTACACGTGCTAGGGCACAGGCAGGCCCAGGCCAGAGAAGAGGAGAATGACTGCTGTCCGGTTGTTATTACCTGCCAGGAATGTTTTGCGTTAATTATATGTGACCTGATAACTTTAGTTTCCAACTATTTCTGTTGATATCACTTATGCTACAAAATATTAGACTGTATTTTAACTGTTTGTAATAATACACATTAAAAACTATTCTTTGGTATAATAAATGTTTACAGACCCAAGCAGGGATTATGTGTTTAACTAAACTCACTTCACCATTTTGTGCAATAGAAAGGCCTTGACTCATCACGGAAGCTATATATTCTAATTAGGGACCATTTTCCCCCAAACTCTTATACTAGTACTAGAGGCCTGGTGCATGAAATTCGTGCATGGGATGGGGGGTCTCTCAGCCCAGCCTGCACCCTCTCCAACCCGGGACCCCTCGGGGGATGTCTGACTGAAATCCTGGACCACTGGCTTCTAACTGCTTGCCTGCCTGCCTGATTGCCCCTAACCACCTCTGCCTTGCCCCACACCCAGGACCTAGGCTACCCTCCCTTTGGCTGGTCACAGGCACCCAGGAACCTGGCTAGCTTCACTTGGGCTGGCTGCAGCCACAGCTGCAAGGGACTGTGGGTGGGTGGCTCCACCTGGGCTGCAACCACAGGCACCCGGGACTGTGTGGCGGGTGGCTTGTCCCTTTCCCAGGACGCGGGTGCAGGCATAGCAATTGGCACCTGAAACCATTGGGTGGGTGGCTTGTCCCTCTCCTGGGCCGCAGCCTGGCTGGTCCCCATTCCTCTCTCATGAGCTCATTTGTGCCTGGTTGGTCCCCATGTCTCTCTCCCAGTGTTGAGTGTCTGAGCCATTATGGCATGACTATGTGAGAGTGTGATAACCATTTGCATATTAGCTCTTTATTATATAGGATAGTTCCTTTTTCTGGCCTTTACCACAGAGTACTCTATACCACCCACCCTATGGTCTTTTAAGTTTCTTGCAAATTTGTAGGCTGGCATTTGAAATTATAAGCAAAATTATTATTTTTTATTTAAATAGTGTAATATTTGGCTTACAATACTATTTTTCATGCACCATTACATTTTTCTACATGGCAATGGGAAAGGAAATGTAGCAGGAAATGATTTGGGCCAAAACTACTGTGGACAACTGTGGGAGGGCTGAGAGATAGTTCGCTGGGGTTGCGCACCCAGCGTCATCAGCTGTCTGACAGAGGCAGGCAGAGGACTTTCGACTTAACCTCGGGGCCTTGCTGATCTGAGAGTTCATCTTGGCACTGGGTTCATAACAGGCTTCTGACACCCCTAAGACCATCTCATTCTCAGTAACCACTCTGTCAGATTCCACTGGTGTCTGCCCGCCTCTCCTCCAGCAGACCTTGCATGGTCTGGAGCTGCACAGAACTCCAGAGTGTTTGCTCAGCTGTGGTGGGTCTACTGGCCCAAGAAGTGTAGCCCCACAGAGGAACCACGTGACACTTTCACCCAATCGGATATCTTGGCTCCTCAGGGCAGCAAACAACTTTGTATTCTGTGAATGTGCATAACATGTTTTGTTTTGTTTTTAATTTTCTGGGTTTTGGTAAATATGCTCATTCATTACTGATTCTCTTTCCCTGACTTCCTATTTATATCTCAGAACCGAATGCTGATGATGCTTTAAGTCAGTTTTTAAAAAGGAGCCTGAGACCTTGAAAAAGATTTTATTCTTAGCAGTCTCTCAAATTTCTTCTGTGAAATGTCTTTCACAATGCACTATAAAAATAAAAACAGTCCCCACTATTTCCTGGCATATGCCAGCACATTGCTGTCTTTTTTCTCTTTCTTTTTGGTCACTTTAAAGTTACTACTGAAGAGGGAGGGGAAAGGCTTTATTTTTATTCAGAAGAAAAATCCTGCATCAACAAAAATGGAACACAAAAGAACTCATTTCTTTGTTTATATTTTGAAGTTTAGTTTTCTCTACAGAAAGGACAACATGACATTGGTATATTAACATGACTGCAAATAAGACATTAAAAAAACACAGGCCTTAATATAAATCCATAATTTTTTTAAACAAAAGAATTATATACACATGAATATAAGCCTCCAGATTCATTTATCTGGTCCTCGGTATAGCTGAAAAAGAGAGAGAATTCAGTATTTTACCAAGTTTGCCCACTACACATGATGTGTAAAAATAGTCACCATGCCATGATTAACAAAAAGAAAAAAAAAAAGGGAAATTTATAGGGTGAAAGATAAGTTAATTTATAGGTCACAGTTTCAACTACAAAGTAATAAAATTACCATTTTGTGGTCTATATTTAAGCTCATAAGTGGAATTTAGGTTATTACTAAGAGGCAGATATTAAAGATAGTTGAGCCACCATTAGCCTGGGTTTCTGAATGCTCATACATTCAACAGAATTAGCAACTGCAATACTCACTCAGACTGGTACATGATCAAGAAGTCCATTTGTGCCCTAGCTGGTTTGGCTCAGTGGATAGAGCATATGCCTGTGGACTAAAGGGCTCCAGGTTTGATTCCAACTAAGGTCACATGCCGGGGTTGCTGGTTTGATTCCCAGTAAGGGGCATGCAGGAGGCAGCCAATCAATGATCTTTCATCATTGATGCTTCTATCTCTCTCTCCCTCTCCCTGCCTCTCTAAAATAAATAAAAGTTTTTTTTTTTTAAAAAGAAGAATTTCATTTGTTTCTTTAAGACACCAAGAATGTATTAGGTGGAAGAGATCTCTTTGAATGCAGCAATTTAGCCTGACCTTCATTTACCTAAATGTGTATGAGTGCCTATACTATGCAGGACAAAAAGCGATTGGTTAATAGCATTCCAAGCTCATCTGGGTATAGGCATTTTCAATGTTATTAAATAGAAAACATCATGGTGTCCATGCTTTTGAAAATTGAAGGAATCTCAAGCAGAAAGTAACTTCTCCATAATAAATGTGAATTTAGACTTTCCTTTCTCACTGACAGGTAGTGAAGGTAATAATCCTGAGAAGACTGAAGACTCAGACAACTCAGACTAGACATCCTGAAACCTGAAACAGCATTGTGTGAGCAGTGGTAGGTAGACTGAGGAACCACTCTAGGCATTACAAGATCCTGAAAGTGGAGGAAATAAAAACAGTTACCAGAATGCACTGCATGGTATATACTTTCTAGTTCAGTAAGATTTATGCAGTTCTTTTTGTAGAGTTTGGTCAAAAACCATATATATATATATATATATATATATATATATATATATATATATTCTCCTATTCTATTGTCATTAAAGTGTGTTATCAAGTGAGGGTGAGAGAAATAGTAGCCTCTCTTACCAATTTCTCTTTTAAGCTGGTTTATTTCATAAGAAGCACAGTACAGACAACCCTAGAATCATCACTCTTTTAGTGCTGAACGGACTAGATTATCTGGAGTACTTCCCTCCTCCCTTGTCAATTTATAGATGAAGAAACCAAGGCAGGGTGAGCATGCCCAAGTCTCCCAGTGCACCCCAGTGGAAAAGAGGCAAAAGAAGCTTGGGCATATGTTCCCAGGGTCGGATCTACGCACAAAGCAGATGGTTGCCAAAGTGGTATAACGGGAAGTGATCCTGAAGAGCCAATATTCTGCCACCCTTTGGCCAAGACAGCTGAAGTATCAGACGAAAGATACATGCTCCACCCAAGAAAGATATCACAGCAAACAGTCACCTGCTGGCAACATGCCCACATACACAGAGCCTCTCAGGTTTGCTTCGTAAAGCTGTGCAAAAAGAGAGCATAGGGAAGATAAGTTTTGATGGTGGTGAGGCGACGTTAAATGTTCATTGTCTCAAGTAAGGATGAAAGTGTCTTCAAAAAGTAATAATGTCAAATGTGTAAGATTCTGTGCCCTTGGAATTTGGCGATCCCTAAATAGGGTAGCACTGATAAAAAAGGAGTAAAATGACAGCATGCCAAGTACACAATTTTGCTTAGAGACTGGTTTTTATACAACCAAACACTATTAGAGTTGCTATAAATTACTTTCTGAAAAACATGGAGGGTGTGAGATTAACCATGGTTTATGATGCCTGTGAATCCAATTTATTCACTCGTAGAGGACTTAGGAGTTTATGCTTTGAGGTGGTATCTTAAGTAATCCCTTCAACAACCTCTGAAGTAAGCATTGTGGTTATACTTACTGGTGTTGCATTGACTCATTAATTTACTAAGCAAACTAATTTTAAACCTATCATGTGCCAAACTAGAGATATCATCACGAGCAAGAGATAAATATCGCTGCCCTGGAGGACCATAGGCAGGTATGGGGCATCTTGTTAACAACTTTGGGAGTATTCAGGACATTGGGAAAAAGAGGTTGGCAGGAATGGCTTCCAGCTAGAGGACTATCTGAAGACTAGCTGGGAGCACACACCATTTAAGTAGATCTGGAAAGCTTCACATTTAGAGGAAGTGGATGTGGGAAATGCCAGCGAGGCTGAGGTCTTGAATTCAATTCTGTCCAAACTAAGATTATTACCCTTGAAGCAGATGTGTTGCAATATGGTTTCATTCATATGCCAGTACTAATACTCTCTGATAGCCCCCTATTTCTGTTTTATTATTATTACCAAACTCAAGTTACCATTCAGAAGCTAGTGTTACACCATAGAGTCATTCGTAAAGCCAAACTGAAGGCCTTAAGACACACGAGACCTAAGAATGTGAAAAGCCAACCCCAGTCTCCTGGAACGAAATAAACCCACAACTGAGCTCAGATTTGCAAAAGCCAGCAAGCAGAACAGACAGCCCAAGATGGGGAGCAGGCCAAACACATCTCTCAGACCTGCAAAGTAACCAGCCATCATCCACCAGCAGAGAGGCTTTGGTTAAACCGATGGCAAGAAAAAATCAGAAGTTCCTCAGTCCAGCAAGACCTCAACAACAACAAGGAAACCCTGCATCTTCAACTATACAGCTGAAGTTCAAGGGTGACCTACTTACTGAACAAAACATGGGTCCTAGGGCAGCCTGCTTTATAATAGAGTCTAACCCCATCGGGCTTCAGTTTTCACCAGTACTCAGCCAATCCTGGGAGCTAAAATTAGACTTACTGCAGCACCCAAGAGGCCTGGAAGAGTTCATGTCACTACCTCAGGGACAGGATTACCTGGGTACATATTAACCTTTTATTAACCTTTCCAAAGAGGAAAGCAAGATGTACAGGTGTGAGTGCCGATTTGGAGTAGTCAAATAGTTGCCTTGCTTTTTTTCTTCATTTCTTTCATTTAGTTCAAGGGTTCTTGGAGTATGTGTGAGAGAGAATTGTGTGTGCATATGTCATGCAATGTTATGAAGTATATGGAAGCCTTTTCAATAATCATTCTAAATTCATCAAATAAAGCAGCATTGCAAAGGTACCCAAATATGATAAAATATAGTTATCAAAATATTAAAATAATTGAAAATTCATGATATGGTATTATATAGGCTACCTTATTAAAACATTAAACAACAAGAAGTAGAGTAAATCTACAAATTACCACAATTTCCAAGTTGTGATGAACATAGAAGATATTTTGAGATGTAATTTGAAAATTTTGTCATTTTCATGAGTGATAGTTACACGTACTCCAAATACTACATGGTATGTTGTTGAAATTCATAAATTAGGAGCTGCCAAATTTCTTTTAGAGGTTACTAAAAATAGAACATATAACTTATTTTCTATTATTAAATATACAGAGAGATAAACAGATATGTAAAAGATATGTAAATTATAAAAGTAAAGAAATATGTATTTTCCTCATTCAGGTTCACAGACTTCTGAATTCGTTCCTGAACTCCAGGTGAAAAATTGCTGGCTAATTAGTTAAATTATTTCTTCACTTTAGACCACAGGTTGCAAACTAATCACCTATGGGCCAAATCTGATCCACAGATGTTAATCATGTTGAAAGTGTAAAAGAGTTGGCAGTTTAAATTTTTTGCTATTTTACATATAAACATCAAGATCTGCAACTTCGCTTGAAAAAACTGGAATATCTGACGATACTGTGCTAAATACAGCCCGGCTCTTCAGCTGACCTTGTGATGGGAGATTATCCTGGATTACCTGGGTGGGCCAGCATAATCACAAACCTTTATTTTATTTTATTTTATTTTATTTTATTTTATTTTATTTTATTTTATTTTATTTTTATTTATCTTTATTGTTCAGATTATTACAGTTGTTCCTCTTTTACCCCCCCATAACTCCCCTCCTCCCAGTTCCCACCCCATCCTCTGTCCTTACCCCCAACCCCCCATTGTCCTCATCCATAGGTGTATGATTATTGTCCAGAAGAAGAGAGAGAGCAAGATATTGAAAACCTATTTGAAGAAATAATGACAGAAAACTTCCCCTACCTGGTGAAAGAAATAGACTTCCAAGTCCTAGAAGCACAGAGAATCCCGAACAAAGGAATGCAAGGAGTACCACACCAAGACACATCATAATTAAAATGTCAAGAGCAAAAGACAAGGAGAAAATCATAATCACAAATCTTTAAGTGTGGAAGAGGGAGGCAAAAGCTAAAGAATTAGACAGATGGCAGTGTGAGAATGACTGTTCCTGACATTGCTGGCTTTGAAGTTGGAGGAATGGAACCACAAGTCAAGGAATGTGGGTGACTTCCTCTAGAAGCCAGAAAAGGCAATCAAACAGATTTTATACCCTAGAGCTTCCAAGAGAAACCAGTCTGCCCACACCTTGTTTTTAGCCTGTGGGACCCATTTCTAACATCTGACCCCCAGAACTCGAGGATAATAGGATCATGCTTTTTTTAAGCTACTAAATTTTGGTAATGGGTTGCAGCAGTAATTGGAAACTAATACAAGTACCTATTATGTGCAGGCACTATTATAGCAAACATATTGAAGTTGTCCATTATTCATCACAAGATTGTAAACTTCTTGTGCCAAGCACTAGGATTTATTCAATTGTTAAGTCAGCGCCTATAAAGTGCCTAGAACAGAAGAAGTAATTAAACAATACATGTGGAACTTCACTGAATTAATATTTCTTAAATCCACGTATCATATTGGTCTACATGATGATTAATTGGTTATTGGTGTCCTTTGCTTTCACAGTCAGGCATTCTTAGAGATAAAAGGGACTTCAAACTATAGAATGTTTTAAAAAATCAAACAAACTACTTCATGCTAGAATTCTCTCTAAAAGTAACCTCATTTTCACTATTACTTCAGAGCACTCACTGTTTTATTTGTTGGACATTTTATCTAGCAAAGGATTATTTCTTATCTATAGCCCAAATTTGCTTTATTCTTGTTTCTTTCAAGGTCCTAATTAAGCTAAATTAAGCTTATCTTAATTTAAGAATAATTTGAATAATTAAGTTAAGAATAATTTGAATCTTGCTTGTATATGATGTTTTTCAACAAATGAAGGTAGCTATCATGAAGGCTCCCATTATTACTCCCACTCCTGTATAAAATTTTGTTTTATAATCTGGGCAAGAAAACCAAATGTCTTTACATTTTCCTCGCAGGAGCCCCTTACCATTATGCCCATTCTAATCTGGACACAGTCCTCGATTAATGCAGTGCCTAGTATGGAACGCGGCTTCCAGATGTTTAAATACCACAACAGCAAACAAGCTGCTGTTTCCCTTGATCTGATCATGGTGCTATGTAGCCTACACTAGTTTTGTAGGGAGAAGGAACCTATTAATTCATACTTGGCTTGTAGTCAACTAAATCCTATTTTTTTCTCATGTTAAATTGGGCTTTCTCAATCCAACATTTGTTTTATTGATTGTTTGAGCCCAAGATTCATCTATCCTTTTCAATGTTAAAATTCATCTATCCTTTTTCTATGTTATTGCATTTACATTTTTTGCTTTTTTCAGCCTAATGAACTAATTTAGAACTGTGGCTGTCATGTAAAGTATCAACAGTTTACTCTCAATTAAGTGCAACAAACATTTGTTGAGCAATTATTTATTGCCTTCCATTGCACTAGATGCATTGGGCCATCTGCAACATTAATAGCACATGTGGATATCCAAGTGATTATGAATTTGATGAATAGGATGGGGTTAAGACTAGAGCCCTTCCTACAAAATGTCAGTGATTCATTGATCAACCCCCTCTGGGTAGTGTCAGATTTGAATGATGCTAACCGCACAAACTTATCCAGTTCCTATTCCTTCACCTTGTTTCCTATCCTGAAACTTTGCCAAAACCCTTTTTGAAATCCAGACACACAATATTGCTCTTATTTAATATTTGGTGTCACATGTTTTAACAAGGAAATACCTTTAGGCTTGGAACTGGGATATTTTCTAGCACCTAGCCCAAATGACTTATTTCTACTCCTTCCTCAGATTTCAAACAAACAGAATAGTAGCAAATGAGGTCTGAAAATATCAGAAAATAAAATCTGATTTGACTGGGAAGCCCAGGTTTCTTTTCAAAGAAGAGAAATTTTGGGGCTGGAGATACCAATCACAGAAATAAAATGATTGCTAGAAATGGATATCTAAGTGGGATTTCTGAGAAAGGTAAGTGAAGAAGTAGATAGTACTGCTAGATTTTGTTTGTCATTTTCCAAGGAATCCCGAACGATTTAGGCAGAGAGCGCAGCAGACAGCAGAGCGACTCCGTACGGAGCCTTGTATGGAGTTGTCTTAGTAACAAAGCCCTTTTGCTGCCCGACTCGGCCAGGCAGGAAAGTGAGAGCAGCTTTGAGGAATGTGCTGAACTTTGCAAGAGGTTGGTTTCCTGCTCTCGGCAAAGTTAAATTAAAATTTCCTCAATGTATGTGATATTCTTATTCCTAAGACATTTGGCTTAAAAAATTGGCTTGAGCAATGTTTTGATAAACAAGGGTTGGTGAGAGACCTTAATGACATAACCAGGCAGTTCAAACAGACGTGCTTTCTCTAGTTCTCAAAAGCAAGCCGCAGTAACGATGCTATGACAAGGGCCCCCTTGCTTTGACTGCCCACCTGCAATGGGATGTTGTCTGCCTTCAGTCCATCTACATGCAGCTCTTTCTTCCTGCTGCCAGAGGGATTCTTCTAAAATGAAAACCTGCTCCTTATTTAAGGTGCTTGATGACTTGGATTGTGTATAGGACAAGAGCTGCCTCCTTCAGGTGGTTTATAGGCCTTAGAAGGTAGGGCTAGTACCTCCTCTATGGTCACTCGGCTCCTTCAACCCTCCCCTACTTTAGTCTTCCAGAACTACTGACATTTCTTGATTCCAGCAAAATCCCCTCTGGCCACCTTTCCTGGTGCTCTCTGCTTGCAATGCCCTCGCTATACCTCTTTTGCCTTCAGATCTCAAAGTCATTAGTCACTTCTCTCAGAAACTTCTGAAAAAATAACACCTGAAAAAAGAAATGAGCTCTCAAATTGAAAAGTAATACTATGTGCCAAAAAGGACGAGACAACTTCACAAATCTGCACAAAATTATGACATTTTGAAACATTAAAGGTTAAAAAATGCAAACTTCTCTCCTTTCCCCTCTTCACATTGTAGGGATAGTGGCCACATTTGGTATTGTTTTGTAATAATGATTTTAGAAAATAAAGAAAATTTATATTTAAATACCTGGAGGAGTTGCATAGGATTCATGAAATTTCTCTTACTTTCTAAAAAATGTTTTTATTGGTGAGAGAGAGAGAGAGAGAGAGAGAGAGAGAGAGAGAGAGAGAGAGAAACATCAATGTGAAAGAGAAATATCAATCTGTCGCCTCCTGATGGCCAATCAGTTGCGATCCTGACTGAGGATGGAAACTGCTACCTGGGTATGTCCCCTAACTGGGAGTTAAACCAGTGACCTTTTGGTGCACAGGATGCCACTCAACCAACTGAGCAACACTGGCCAGGATTCGTGAAATTTCTATCTATCATAGCAATTTATGTGAATGAAAAGTTCATTGGACACTCTCAGTTCATTAGCTGGGTCAGAGTGCTTCTGCGGGCTTTGCTCCTTTAATACATCGGGAGAAAAGGCCACATCCTTGGTGCTATCCTCTTTCTTCATCTTTGAAATTACACATGCGTGTTCACTTTGTGATTCGTCATCAACCTGTACACGTACCACTCATGTACTCTTCCATATGTATATTTCAGTAATGAAGTTTATTAGAAAAACAAACTCAGTGGAGGGCTGAAGAGCATAAAATAAAAACTAAAGAGCTAACTTGTGAGCTAGAAGGCGGGACCAAGTATCCTTACAGAACATAGCACCGAGAATAAAGAGATGAGAAGTATGCCGGAGAAGTGGAGACCTGCGTGAGAGATCTGCAAGTTCCCAAGTCCATTTGATGATGCACAGTTCCCCTGGGATAAACAGAAATAAATGAAGGAAGGCCAAAGGTGAATGACAAAAGCAATAACGCCCGAAAAAAAATGAGTTCTCAGATTGAAAGGTAACACTATGTTCCAAACAGGATGAGGCAACCTCATAAATTCACACAAAATTCTGATATTTTGGCACATTAAAGATTAAAAAATGCAAAAACTAATCTAGAGAATCAAAACAGACAATCCCCAGATTTCTCACCTGCAGTACTGAATGAGAGAAGGCAATGAAGTGAAATCTGAAGGAAAAGAACTTTTGAGTCTTGAATTAAGAGTTAGCCATATTTGGTGAGAGTTTCAAACATTTAAAGTACAAGGCACATTCAATAGGCTACTCAAAAGAGCTTCCTCTCTTGATGGTGGAGCCCTGAGGTGCACATCCGTTCTCCAGGTGATTCAGGGAGGAGGAAAGAAAAATTCTGTCACATATCCCAGGAACTCTCCCTGGGTCCCTCCAGTTAACTGCAACAAGCTGGCTCAGTGGGGAGGCCTACAAGGTCACCAGATGAAGCCAGAGGTGAAAAGAAAACTTCTCCAGGGAACTGCTGTCCTACTTTCACATATTCTCCCAGTGAGGCCACTCTCCCGCTTAAAAACTCCTGCTGCTCCAGGATTAGTGGAGTCTTCCTGCCCTGCCTTCTTCATACATGCTAAGGCAGCACAGGCTCCAACTCCGTCTCAGGGCACTACCCATGGTGCATCCTGCTTTGCCTGATTCAAGCACAACTCTCTGTGGAGACTAAGTGCATTCTGAGAAGTCCTTCCCATACTGGTAAGTGTTGTCCTACAAACCAAGTGTTACCCACTGTCCCAAGTAGATAGTAGTGTTTTTCCCCGCCTTCTGACCTGACAAGGTCTATGCCAGTCTTAGTAATCCCATTCCTCTTGACAGTGATTGGTAAGAAAGTGTTGGGTGGTTCAATACTGGCCAATTAGATGTGAGAAGTCTGCTGGGAGGGCTTATGTAAAAAGCCTACTTTCCTTTCAAGAGATCAAGAGGGAAAGAGGCAGAAGAGCTCGTTCCTTGGACATTGGCATGTCTGCCATCGCCAAGAAGGGAGTTAATCTCAGAGTAGAACCGGAAGGTACAGAATGCAGAGTGGGGTGATGAGAAGAGCCTCTCCTTTTACTATGTGTCTGCCTCACCTTAGGCTGAATTCCTTTATTTGTTAAACCATTCAAGTAGAGATTTTTGTTATTTGCAGCCAAAAGTGACTAAACTGAAACATAGAAAACTCAAGAAATGTACTATCCACAGATCCTCTCAGAGATTTTACTCCACAAAGAAGAAACTTGAATTCAGGAAGAAGCAATGAGATAGAATAACAATCATGAACAAGGAAAGGAATGAAACTTAAGGCAAAGCATAAACAAGGATGAACGTAAAACAAACGTTTGTGCGCAGTAAACTATAATATCCGACAGAATTAAATAAGGGCTAAGCAGGTTGTACATGATGTGCTGAGAAAGAAATGGAGGAATTATTGGGGAAGTTTAGAGAAAGTGGTAGAGAGGAGGCAGCATGCAAGCTAGGCTTTGAGGTCTGTGGGTGTTAGGGCAGGAAGGGGGCTAAGAGCCATCCAGTTTCAGGAACAAGGTGAAGCGCATGGCGAGCTGGGGCTTCAGGAATGGTGAACAGGTAGTAACTGCTATTCTGACAAGCCTCCAGTCCGAAGTGCTCTTCTGCCAGCAATGTGCTTCAGAAAGAAAACAAAATATTATCAAAACTTGGTTACCAAAATGTGAGCCTACATATTTTTTAGTGTCGCAGTTCCAGTTTCTGTGTATACAGAAAAATAGCAGTGGTAGCCAGGGTCACAGAAAGGGCACCTCAAACCATCTGAAGGGCAGAGGCACTTCTGGAATATGCTGATAGACAGGAAGAGAGGGGTTTTCCAACCATACTGACAAGGAAAGCAAGGAGATTTTTGAGAGATTTGCTAAATCTCACAGGAGTGTGGAAAGGGTAAATACGACATATTTCATCAAAGAGGTTTTCAATTTAATTGAGTTAGTGATCTAATGCCTAAAATACGTATGAACTTGAAAGGATAAGAACCAAAATAAATAAGAAAACCAAAGTCTGTGTTATTATCCTAGTTCTGCTATTTATTAGCTGTGTCATGTTAGCCAATCAGTAAATATATCTTGTACCTGGTTGACCTCAGTGATAAGGGGTCATCTCCCTGATCTATAGGATTTTTGTGAGGACCTGAGCAGATAATATAACTGATGGGAGGTAGAGGGGAGAAAATAGACTCTATGGAGGTATAGAAGGATATGCTATTTTAGAACATAATTTTGAAGTGGGCAAGACTGGCCACCCAGCAGAGATGCCCTGGGACACTAAGATATTGGAGAGTGGAAAGCGCAGTTTCCACCGTGAACGGGGCACAGCATGCAGGAAACCCCAAGTTTGGTTCAGGCAAACTGAGAGAGCATTGTGGGCATGGGACCAAGTTGGGGGTGGGATTGGAGACACATATAGAAGGGAATTATTAGATTTTTTTCAATAGTTTGGGCGCTTTGCCAAGACTTGCAGCTTTGGTCAGGAGGCTGCAATTGGGGGTGGACTGAGAAGGAAAAAATGAAATAGAGGAAAGAACCTGAAACATTTTTGAAGTTGTAAGGACATAATTTGCATGTTCAACACTGAGGTCCACCATGCCACAGTAAACTTGTTTATGTACTTTTCTATGTTTGGGAAGTTTGGCAAAGGTAGTAGAAAGAGTTGTCCAAATAGAAAGGCAAAGAATAAGATCCCAGGCCTCTGCTCTGAGCAAGGACACGAGAAAATGGTTCACAAAACCATAACCATCCAACCAGCCTCCATGCCTGATTTGTCCCTGGAGCCTCTCTCTTCAGAGGCCATGATGGAAATGGGCACGCAAGCACACCTGGGAATTCTTAGAGGCACTTAGGATTGATTACCTGCTGGCTTCCCACTATTACAAAGACTGAGGGCAGTTATACTTTTCCCTCTGAGTTATTTTTTTTTTTAATTTTGTATTTTTTAAAATTTATTTTTCAATTACAGTTGACATGCAACATTATAGTTTCAGAGATACAACCTATTGGTTAGACATTTAATATCTTACAAAATGATGGCACCAATAAGTCTAGTACCCATCTGACACCATACATAGTTATTACAATACTAGGGGCCTGGTGCACAAAAATTTGTGCACTTGAGGGGGGGTTTTCCCTCGGCCTGGCCTGTGCCCTCTCGCAGTCTGGGACCCCTCGGGGGATGTCCACCTGTTGGCGTGCCTAGCCAGCTTGGGTGAGGGGCTGATGGCTGTTTGCAGGCTGGCCAAGCCCCCCCAGTGGGAAACCTCACCCCATGGGGGTGTGGCCAACCTGAGTAAGGGGCTGAAGGCTGTTTTCAGACTGCCCATAGTCTCTTCAGGGTTCGGATCCCTACTGGGGTATTTGGGCAGGCTGGGTGAGGGGCTGAGGGCTGTTTTCAGTCTGCCCACAGTCCCTTCAGGGTTTGGGTCACTACTGGGGTACCTGGGCAGCCTGGGTGAGGGGCTGCGGGCCATTTTCAGGCTGCCCACAGCTCTCATTGAACCAAGGTCCCAGCGAGGCTTGCTGGAATCAGGTTTCTGAGGTTTATTTATATTCTATAATCGAAACTTTGTTACCTTGAGCAGAGGCCTAGGCAGGCAAGGAAGCCTCCTGTTTGCTTTAGCTCCGTGGCTTTTATAATTGAAACATTGTTGTCTTGAGTAGAGGCCCAGCTGGCCTAGGCAGGCAGTTGCAATGGAAGCCTCCTGTTTGCTCTTACTCCATGGCTGCCAGCCTCCATCTTGGCTGGGTTAATTTGCATACAGCCGCTCTGATTAGCTGGTGGGCATGGCTTGGCTGGTAGGTGTGGCTTAGGTGTCTCAGAGTGATGGTTAATTTGCATATTACTCTTTTATTAGATTAGATTATTGATTATATCCCCTATGTTGTACTTTACATCCTCGTGACTATTTTTGTAATGGCAATTTGTACTTCTTAATTCTTTTTATATTTATCACTCATTCTCCCAACCCCTTTCCCATCTGGTGAGCATCAATTTGTACTCTCTATCTAGGAGTTTGTTTTTCAGATTCCATATGTAAGTGAAATCATAAGGTATTTGTCGTTCTCTGTCTGACTTACTTCAATTAGCAGAGTACATTTTAGGTCCTTCCATATTATTCAAATGATAAAATTTCATTCCTTTTTATGGCTGAGTAATAATCTATTATATATATATATATATATACTACCTCTTTATCCATTTGTCTATTGATGGACACTCAGGTTGCTTCCATATCTTGGCTATTGTAAATAATGCTGCAATAGCAAAATCTCAGACATATGCTAAAGCAATTTCTTTACTGATACTGCTCCTAGGGCAATGGAAACTAAAGAGAAAATAAACAAATGGGACTACATCAAAATAAAAAGCTTTTGCACAGCAAAAGAAACCATTAACAAATCTACACGAAAGCCCACTGCATGGAGAACATATTTGCAAATGTTATCACCAATAAGCGTTTAATCTCCAACATTTACAGGGAACTCATACAACTTAACAAAAGGAAGATAAACAACCCAATCAATAAATGGGTAATGGGCCTAAATAGACACTTTTTGAAAGAAGACATAAAAAAGGCCAAGAGACATATGAAAACATGCTCAAAGTCACTAATCATCCGAGAGATGCAAATCAAAATGACAATGTGGTACCATCTCATACATGTCAGAATGGCTATCATCAACAAATCAACAAACGACGAGTGCTGGCGAGGATGAGGAGAAAAAGGAACCCTCGTGCACTGCTGGAGGGAATGCAGACTGGTGCAACTACTGTGGAGAACAGTATGGAGTTTCCTCAAAAAACTAAAAATGGAATTCCCATTTGAGCCAGTGACCCCACTTCTAGGAATATATCCCAAGAAACTAGAAACACCAATCAGAAAGAATATATGCATCCCTATATTCATAGCAGCACAATTCACCATAGCTAAGATTTAGAAACAGCCGAAGTGCCCAACAGTAGATGAGTAGATTAGAAAACTGTGGTACATCTGCACAATGGAATATTACACTGCAATAAAAAAGGAGTTCTTACCTGTGGCATGTCAGCTCAGTTAAGGGTTCGGTGAGCCTGAGGGGTGGTGGTGGAGGATGTAGAAAAGACGGACAAAGAGAATAAGCTGGGTCTAGGTGGATCTTCCTGTGCCTGGTTGAGGCCAGAGAGAGAGAACCAGATGGCAAGCTGAGCCTTTATTTTATAACCAGAGGTAAACAAAGTAGTGGTCACCATAGTTACAATGTTCTTATGAGTTTCATTTGTTTTGGCAGCACTTGCTCCATCTCCCATAGCCCATTAGCTATCCAGATAAGATCTAGGGAGCTTCATAAGGTCAAGCCTAATTATGCTAAGAGGGCTGTGCCCTCTAAGCTGGGACTTGTTTTTGGCTTTGCCAACAGGTCAGTCAGAATCTTAACCCTATAGCCACTCCCTACACTTACTATTTGCAACAGCATGATGGACCTGGAAAGCATTATGCTAAGTGAAATAAGCCAGTCAGAGAAAGATAAACAGCATATGATCTCACTCATTTATGGAATATAATGAACAACATAAACTGATAAACAAAAACAGATCCAGAGACAGAGAAGCATCTATCAGATGCTCAAACCTCAGATGGAAGGTAGGGGAGGGTGGGAGTAAGGGGGAGAGATCAACCAAAGGACTTATATGCAAGCATATAGACCTAACCAATGGACACAGACAACAGGGGGATGAGGGCATGAGTGGGGTGGGGGGATGGATGGTAATGTGGGGATAAGGACACATATGTAATAACTTAATAAAGAAATTAAAAATAAATAAATAAATAATGCTACAATGAACATAGGGGTGCATATACCTTTTCAAATTAATGTTTTGAAAGTGCAATTGCTAGGCCACATCGCAGTTCTATTTTTAATGTTTTGGGGAACTTCCATATCTTTTTTCCTAGTGGCTGCACTAATTTGAAATTCCACTAAAAGTGCACAGAGGTTCCCTTTTCTCCACATCTTTGCCAACACTTGTTAATTTATTGATGATAGCCATTCTGACAGGTGTGATGTGATATATCATTGTTGGATTTTCCCCCAGCCCCAGCTATTCCACTCATCTCATTGTGGTTTTGGTTTGCATTTCTCTGACGATTAGTGATGTTGAGCATCTTTCATATGTCTGTTGGCAATCTCTATGTCCTCTTTGGAGAAATGTCTACTCATGTCTTCTGTTTAATTGATGAAGTTATATAAGTTCCTTATATAGTTTGGATATTAACCGCTTCCTAGCCACAGCAATCAGATAAGAAAAAGAAATAAAAGGCACCCAAATTGCTCAATGGATTTAGTTGTCTATATAACACATTTGTCTTAGAATTTGTAGTCACTAAGTTCAGAGGTGATTCTCCATCTAAATGCCAGGTTCTGACTACTTCATTATGTTTTCCTATGTCGTTATTCCCCAGCAAATTGAGATATGTATTACTATAGTAAAATTATTTAAAATAATTTTCCTTTTATTTCTAATTTATATCATGCTTAACACATTATTTTTACTTTAAAAAGCACTGAGGGACATAGGTTATATTGCCTATGAGTTTTGTTTTAAGATTTTAAAGGGGGATTAACATAATATTTGTAAAAAAGTGGCATTAAGCTCATAGAATTGAGCAAAGGTAATAAAAAGGAGGAGTTGTAATCGCGGGTTGTGTTAAATGCCCATTGCCTGCACATAGTACCCCTCCCGATTTAACTGAAGGAAAGTTACAAGAAGTCTTCAGATCAAGGAGTGCCCCCCTTTTTCTTCCCACCAAAATGCTTTGGAGCTGATCATCAGTGCCTCAATGTAAGATTCCAGTCCTTTGGTTTTAAGATTGGAGTAATACCAGACAATCGGAAAGAAAGATAAAAACAATATCCAGAAGGTCTTTAAGATTCTCGGGCAATGGGGAAAGACTTCCGAGTGTTCAGAAGACTGTGGATGGAGCGAAGCCAGGTAAGATCAGAGACCTTCGCTTCCCTCTAAGAAGAGTTAACAAGCTCCAGAGAACAAAGGCTGCAAATAAGAAGAAAACAGATCAAAATTCTGATTCTTTCCAAGTAAAAGTTTGTCTTTTTCAGAAATAAAATTTGATACATGTGACAGCATAGGTGGACCTTAAAAACAGTATGTTTGGTAAAATAAATCAGACACAAAAGAACAAATATTTTATTATTCCAACTTATATGAGATACTTAAAATAGTCAAATTCATAGAAAAGAAAAGTAGGATAGAGGTTACCAGGGTCTGGGGTAGGTGTGGGGAGGTAAAGGAGGATGGGAGTTATTATCTAAGGGGTATGGATTTTTTTACTGGAGATGACAGTTTTGGGTATGGAGAGTGGTGATGGTTACACAACATTGCAAATGTATTTAATGCTATGGAATTGTGTAACTATTACAAATAGTTAAAATGATGACTATGTTTTATATATATTTTTACCACAATAAGAAAATTAAATTTTTAAAAAGTTTGCCTTTTTAAGAAAAGTTCAACCTCCAAATACAGTCTGTAGATTCTAAAATCTTTATGCCTTCCTACTCACATCGTTTCTTTCTAACTCTGTACATTAAGCCATAAACACCATTTTATTAGGTGGGGTGGAGTGGGGGAGAACAAGAAAGTCCTGTGAAGGAAACTTTCACATAGTTGTTACTCTCAGATCTTCAAATGCTGCTTTTACAATAAGGGAGAAAAGACGACTGTTTGACATGTATGGAAGATTTATCGTGCTCCAAATACATTTTAATGAATGCACAAGGCCTTAAACTCCTTTTCTTGGTCTGTCTTACTTGCTTCTGCCTTTGAAAGCAGTTTAATTTCTGTGAGCAGTCAGAAGCTGGGGCCCGGGCATGCTGACATAATCATACACACAACCATTTCCTTTCAGCAGAAATAAAAAAGGTCATAAAAAAAATAAGGTAATCTGCTCCAATATCTAATTTGGGGGTTTGGTTTGGTTTTCTAGCTATTTTTTTTTAACTGAAAGTAGTTTTCTAAAAATTATTTTTCCAGATAGTTTTCCTTATGATCTTTCATCCCAAGAGCCTGCCTGCCTACCTGATTGCCCCTAACCACTTCTGCCTGCCAGCCTGATCACCCCCTAACCACTCCCCTGCCACCCTGATCGATGCCTGTTTCCCTGCCGGCCCAGTCGCCCCTAACTGCCCTCCCCTGCTGGCCTGATCACCCACAACTGCCCTCCCCTGCAGGTCATCTTGTGGTGGCCGTCTTTGACCACATAGGGGCGGCCATTTTGTGTGTTGGAATGATGGTCAATTTGCATACTGGTCATGACTAATTAGCATATCAGGGCTAATTAGCATATCCCTCTTATTGTGTTGGAGTGATGGTCAATTTGCATACTGGCTGTAACTAATTAGCATATCCAGGCTAATTAGCATACCCCTCTCTTATCACATAGGACATTATTGCATTATTTTCCATATATCTCCTGCCATATACAACTTCTGCCTCACCCTGCATATACATGTATATATACAATTAGGTGTAAATGTATATCTAACATATGTATAAATGTATATCTATATGCTTATGTATCAATGTGTATCTACATATACCTATATACCTATATACAAATGTATGTTTATATATGTATAAATCTACATTTATCTATATACCTATAGATATATGTATACCTATATTTCTCTATATGCAAATCTATATCCTATATAATAGAGAATATGCAAACTGACCGTCACTCCGGTCAATTTGCACCTACAGCTGAGGTTAAGTTCCCATAATGAGCCTTAAGGAGCAATCAGCAGGGACCTGAGGCTGCGTGCCCACCCACCTTCTGCATGGGGCTTGATAGGGGACCTCAGGTCGTGCCTTCCACCCACAGGGCTTGACAGGAGACCTCAGGCTGCTCTCCCTGCCCTGGCACAGGCCAGAGGAACTCAGGCCAGGGGACCTGAGGCTATGCCCCCCACCCAGTGGGACTTGACGGGGGCCCTCAAGGTGTGCCCTCTGCCCTGGTGCTGGGCCAGGGGACCTCAGGCCATGCCCTCCACCCCAGCACCAGGCCAGGGGACCTCAGGCTGTGCCCTCTGCCCCGGCGCCAGGCTGGGGGATCACAGGCCACTCCCTCCACCCAGCAGGGCTTTATGGGGAACCTCAGGCTGTGCCCCACTGCCCTGGCACCCAGAGGACCTAAGGCTGCACTCCCCCACCTGGCAGGACTTGACAGGGTGGGACTGGCCGGGTCTGGATCTAGCCCAATGAAAGGGGGCCATCCAGGTTTGGGTCTCGAGTAATTTTGAGGTGCACGTGGGTGGTTGAAGACTTGACTCTGGGTTCCATGGTGCACCCCAGACTCTGACAGGAGGAAGATTTTCATATACGTTTTACTAGTTTTCTTTAATCTCTGACACTTCTATTATAGAGAAAGGGCAAATAGCAATATTAAAATATTTCCTCTAATTAATCCCCTTTTATTGTGCATGAATTTCGTGCACTGGGCCACTAGTCTATATATTTAGCTATATATAAATGTGTATCTCTCTCTATAACATTAGGCAGGGATGCAACAGCTCTTTGTTCAGCTAGTTGCCTGGTGGACCATTAAGGCACAGAGGGGCAGACCAGCTATGCTGACTACCGCACAGAACCGCCCACCTGCCTGGGCTTTTTCATCACAGGTCAGAGGCCAAACAGAAGCAGTATCAGCCCTTGGGATCACCTGGGTCGAGCAATAGAAACTTCAAAAAAAAAACCCCTGCTTTCTTGGGGACATCAAAGTTATTATTTTTTCTTTTTTAATTTTATGGATAGGGCAAATAATAGAGTCTTTGTGTTTTATCAGAAAAGTTAATAAAGTTTACTTCTTTAGAACTTGGAGTGAATAGTAAACAAAATTATGTTGTCACTCTCCCTGGAGTACCTCCAGTGTCCTTGCATTAAGCAAACTCATTTCTGCTCCTGGGAACACAGAGCTTGATGGCTCGGGCAGAGCAAGTTAAAAAATAGAGTAAGACGATGTGCCTGGAGCCATGTGTGATGGGAAAGACAGGCAGAATCCTTTTCTGAAGTGTTTGAAATGTAAAACCCTTTAGAGAAATTGACCTGGGGCCACTCTGTGTGTCCGTGGGGACTTTGCTCTGAAATATAGAGGCATAGCTGTAGCCCCGGACAAGGGGCTGGGCACTGGGGTGCAGCCCTTCCCCGGGGGTGCAGCATTACATTTTGAGGGGACCTGGAGGACTCTCACCTGAGCACAGCACACTCGCCTGCCTGAGCAGGTTTCACACACGTATAGGGCGGAGAGGGGCCTGGAGAGACCTTCATGACACACCCCTCCTTCCCTGACTCCATGAATGACGCGCGGAGCTTCTGAGGGAGAGTCATCCGTGAGCACAACAGAAAGTGGAGGTGTGGGGGACAGGAGGGGAAAGTCGCGTGGAGTGGGCTGGTCTAAAACCCCCACCCAGAGCGTGGAAAGTTGTCTCCAATATGGCATCAGGTCTGTGGGAATAAACAACATAGTTCATCTTAAGGAAGAAATAGTTATGATCAAACATGACAGGTACAAGACGCTGGGAGAAACAACTTTACGGGCTGCGAGGAAAAGAGGGGGAGTGTACCCTGGGCCGGCCGCCTGCTGCTCAGAGTTAAAGCCTCTCTCCCACCGTGTGGTCTTTGGCAGGAGCTGGGCCTCACTGGCAGGAGACCTGGTTGTATTGCTGTCTCCTCCTCCCCAGTAAAGTAGCTCTGGACTCTGGCTGGCGCCCTGTTGGACCATCCCCTCTGACTACATTTCAGGTGGCATGTGGGGTGTAACTGGCAGGAGCCCTGGGTTCCCTGTGGTCAAGGAACATTCAGAAAAGCAGTAGAAAGAACAGCCACGTCAAGGCCTGGCTTGTCCATGGGACATGCCTTTGCCCGGAACCACGAGCCGCCAGACCCCAGCACAAGGAAGGCCACATGGAGAAGCTGGCAAAGGAAGCAGTTTCTGTGGGTTTTTTGGAGCAACCACATGCCACTGTTACACAATGTGATACGTTGGGAGGGGGAAATGTAGTTTTTCTTGCTCTTCCAAATTAAGATAGCATTTCTCTTTAAAAAAATTAATAAAAAAATAAACTTTTTAGAGTGAAAAATGATCTGGAGCGATTTGCCCCTGAGCTGATGAAACAAATGGCGTGAGAATGTTTGAAAGGGAAACGGATAAGTTGCATTTTCAGTCCGCTCCCTCCGAATGCTGAGGCAGCCCCAGCTGGGTTCATCCTGGTCAGGAGTGTGCGGTTGGATGGTCAGAGGACCAGGGAGGGAGTCAGAAAGTCTGGGTTGCCTTCCCAGCTTTGCCACTAACTCACCGGGTGACCTTGACCAATAGTTGCACCCTCTGCATCCCCGTCTAGAAAACAGGGACTTAATGACAGTCCCCAGAAAGGAGTGGCTGAGCTGTTTCCAGGTACCTGAGGTTAGATATCTGGAGGTCCCTGGCAGATGAAGATGGCAAAAATTCCAAATTTAATTTTCTTGCACAGGGAGGCATGGTTGAGAGCTTTCAAGAAACAATTGGGGGTGAGAACACGATAAATCCCCACAACTGCCAGAGGTAACCCTTGATATGTGGCTTTAAAAAGTGTCAAATCTCCAAAGCCACCCATCACCTTCCAAAGTTTCACACCGTTGGACCCTGGGAATTTATTTGAAAACAATTTAAAATTAAATTCCAGGGCACTGAGTCATCTTCTGCAAGCCACTAAATACTAAGATGAAAATCTCTGGTGACATGGAACACAATGGTTGTTCGAAGGTCTTGTGTTAGATGTGTTAAAGAGTTTTATACGTTGGTGTGCTGCCTTCCATAAGAACCTTAATCAGGTGAAACATTTCTGCCAGAAAACCAACACCACGGATCTGGGACAAGGACACTTTTTGCTGGGTCTGGTTTTTTGCTTGTCTCGCAGATTCTTTTTCTTTTTTAAAATATATTTTATTGATTTTTTTTTTTTTTCAGAGAGGAAGGGAGAGGGATAGAGAGGTAGAAACATTGATGAGACAGAAACATCGATCAGCTGCCTCCTGCACACCCTCTACTGGGGATGTGCCTGCAACCAAGGTACATGCCCTTGACCGGAATTGAACCTGGGACTCTTGAGTCTGCAGGCCAACGCTCTATCCACTGAGCCAAACTGGTTAGGACGTCTCGTAGATTCTCTGTGTGAGGAGCCAAGAAGGTGCTGTGGAAGTGGTAACTCACAAAACAAGTGTCAGGGAACCCGCATTCTAGCATTTCCATTCTGGGGTGTAAATAACTTAGTCTCTCTAGGCATCAGTTTCCCTATTTGTAAAATGAGGGTGTGCCTCACAGCTTGTTGTTGTTGGTGGTGTTGCCATAGAAGCCTTCTTTCACAAGAAGCTTTATGTATCATTCCAGGATGAAAAAGATGGAGGAGGGGTCCTCAGCCCCTCTCTCCCCTGCTGACAAAACCCAGCAGGAGTACTGGCTAGAGCCCTTCAGGTCGGGTTCAGCCTGTGCGAGTGTGTGGTGAGAAAGGGGGGGAGGAAGTGGGTGGGGAAAGGGAAGGAGGAGGAAATGGGTATGTTTACAACCAGGCAAGTGGGTTAGTGATGACTGCTGAATCCACAGATGCTTAGTTTTGGTTTTGGTCCAGTCATTAAAAATAGAAGGTCTTACAAGTTTGGATGAAAGCCACGTGTAGTGCTGGTTTTCATGTGCCCTGGCTGGGGCAGGGGGAGTCTGTACAGTTAATAGTTACTCTTTTTTAAAAAATATATTTTATTGACTTTTTACAGAGAGGAAGGGAGAGGGATAGAGAATTAGAAACATAGATGAAAGAGAAACATCAATCAGATGCCTCCTGCTCACACCCTACTGCGGATGTGCCACAACCAAGGTACATGCCCTTGACCAGAATCGAACCCGGGACCCTTGAGTCCACAGGCTCTATCCACTGAGCCAAACTGGTTACAGCAATAATAGTTCCTCTTAATTAACTACTGTTCCTTGGCCACTTACGATACATAAAATGTATTGTATTTTGCACATAGAATTTTTCCACACATGCATGCTTTCCTTTGAAGAAAACAAAACCCCGATAAAATATTTTCTGTTGTTAAGAGCTACATTTTCCTCTCAAAGTGAAAATAGCTTTTAAAACTATGAGAGATGTATATAGAAAGTAGGAGAATAAATTCAACAGTGATCCCAGGCACAACCACTGGTTACCTAGGTGCAACTACTTGTGTACAATACCAGGCATAGCTACTGTTAGCATTTTGACATATTTCTATTTCTTTAAAGGCTTTTTCTATGCATACACTCTTTTACATATCATGTAATATGTTTTTTGAAAAAACAAAACAAAACAGGCCTCATACATATATTTATATAACTATAGATATCCCAAATGCATATGTATCATATATATGTATGCACACACACACACACACACATATATATATATATATATATATATATATATATATATATACACACATACATACACATGTATATATTTCACTGTCCATAGAGATAGAGTTCATAATTTTCAGTAGCTATACAGTATTGTAATATATGAATGTACCGTTAGGTTTTTCAAGAGGAACATTTAATAGCTTTCCCAATTTTCACTTTTATAAACAACAACATAATGAATATCTTATACATGTGTTTTAGTGTATGTGTCAATGATTTCTGTTGAATATATTTCTTAAAGTGAAACTCAAACTATACACACATTTACAGAAATGTTGGTACAACCTACCTTAGTAGAATGTGCTATCGGTTATGGGAATACTGAAAGACTCTTACATTGCTTCTTGAAAATGCTTTTTTATCGACTTTAAAATGCTTGGTCATTGTCGGTAAAGGAGTAAACCGAATGCTCTGAATGGAGTAATAATTGGTCGGAAAGGTGTAGTAAAAAAATTGTTAGATAATCATATGATTGGATTCCTAGCTGAAATAGAGGGTTTCTAAGATTCATGACTATTTTGAAACTCAGAGAATACAGGTGCTTTATCCCTGCTCATTAGGAATAATCCGCTTCCTCTTTACTTTACTTTCTTTTATTTTCTCATGATCCATTTTTAAAATGATGATTAGATACAGACAAAAGAGTAAAATTGATGGACAGCAGTAAAACTTTTACCTGGGAAGCCGTTATACGACAAGCTATCCCTCCCGTAGGTAACAATAGGCTCAGGCATGACTTGCCCCTGAAGGATGAAATTAAATTGTATCCCTTTCATTTTACTGAACCAGTTAAGAAAGAAGTACTATTATTTTTGTGCTATGAATTGATCTACGGCACTGCACAATGCTGGCCTGTCACTCATGGTGACAAGATAGGTAAGACATTCACTTTGATCTCTAGGAAGTCAAAATTGCCAGCAGGAATCAATGTGGTTGATGGAGTTCCATTCTATTCCAGACTGTGGGACACAGAAACTCCAGAACAGGTGAAAAAGCTACCCTATGACAAATGGGAGCGATTCCTTCAGCAAAACTGCTCTTCTCTGTAATAAACACTGTTCAAGGTATGAGGCAACTGAAGAATACTTATTTCTAAAAACATTATTGCCATTATCTTCAAATTTCACATCCTTTTTGAAAATTAGAAATATAAACCAAGGGCTTCTGGTTAAATTGAAAACTTGTGACTTTTAATGGGAGTCGTGAAAAAATTAACTGCTGCCGCAAATATTCAAATCACCCATCAGGCCCTCCTGAATAAACAGAAAGGATAACAGATAAACCCTGAAAAGGCCCTCTGTGACTGTAATTTACCATACCACTGTGAGTTACTGTTAACACATTTAATGAAAAGTTGAAGAGACTATGGCTTATTTGAACCAACCCATCAATCTGGAATTGCTCATAACAGAAAATAAATGTTTATAAGTGGAATTAGACATGGACTTCAAAAATACAAGTGCTATTACCAAGAGGAGGCTAATTGATTGATGCTCTCCATCTCTATTCAACCTCCTCTCACTCCCTATCCCCGCCCCCCCTAGAATATAGGTTTACATTTAATCTGGAGCTATAAATTAGAGGTGAGAAAAAAAATTTTTGATGATGCATATATTTTAACTACTGCAATGGGGCTATAAAACAACACATAAAATTAATTTCCCTAGAACATTTTTATTACTAGGATTGATATAATTGGTCTGGATGGGCTTGACTTTTAAAAGAGAGGGGTGAATGAGGGGATCCCCAAAACTTTTTCAGTCCCTTGGTTCTGTATCATACTTTAAGCTTTTCTTCATCTGAGTGTTAGGAAGCACTGGGCAAATAATCTCTATGGAGGAGAAAGTTTGTTCTAATAATGATAAAGATGGCTTACTGGTAGATATTTATTTTCCTCAATTTTCCCAACATCTGCAGAGAGGTTTCTGCCTCAGTATTGACATTGTTCATTTTCTCTTCCTGATATTATTGTGGCCTACTTGATTTTAAAGGTTGGATATACATTTTTATACACACATTCATTAATAATGGGAAATTAATTCAAAAATATATATATTCATACCAAAGTTGTTCTGCCTAAGAAAATTTGAGCTTTCTTTGTATTCCAGTTGTTGGTCAGAGCTGTCCATTAGGGTGAGTTAAAAGGTAGCCACTGACTGCAATAATTGGTTGATGGTTGCATATCCAACTCATTTATCTGCTATATATCTGCCAAATTGCCTGAATATCTTACCTTTAGGATCATTCTTGAATAGCCTTATTAAGGAACCAAGAGTTCAAATTTACATAGGAGAAGAAACATATTACCTGGTTGTAGCGCAGCCTGGTTAATTTATATAGTTATGCCAATATCCCATGTAGCAGAGAACAGGAATCGGAGGAGAACTGGAGGGAAGAACAAGAAATGAAAGGGGCCCAGTCCTGAATGCCCACAGAATGGCTCGAGGACACTGGGTCTTACTCATCCCTACTGCCTTGCACAGGGTCCAGTGCCGAATGAATGACTAAAAGAATGAACATGTGAGTGTCAAGGTGAGAAAGTGTTTGGTAAGTGTTGCTAGTAGAGGCAGCCTCATTAAAAAAGACAGTAGATGGATGGGGATGATGTGAATGTATAAGGCATAACATGGTTTAGTTACTTAGGGGCAAATCGCAAGACCTGGAAGTCATCTTGGGAACCATCCTCCTCCATAACGGTTGCCTCTCATGGGATCTGCCGAGTGTAAAATGGCTAGGGCCTCTTTCTTGGCTTTTCATTCTGTGCGCTAACCCAAAGCGTCAGCCCTATTTCCTCAAGGTCCTTGCATTCAGGACACCATCAATGGACTCAGTCATCTGTCCAGTAGACGGTGCTGTTTTTCTCCAACCTCACTGTGGGGGCAGCAATCTTCCTCACAGTGGTTCATCCCAGGTTTCATCATAAAAATGTTCTCAGCTATATGGACAAGGACTTCCCCCTCTCCTCCCACCCCCAAAGGAAAAAAAAAACCCTCACACAACTATATGGAAAAATATCTCTTCACCCTGGGCCCACCACTCAGGTGGGAAAGAAAGACTCAGAAGATATTCACATTTTTTTCACAACAATCCCAAACCTCTTGTAGGGTAGGGTCCTGACATCTTTGGCTGAACAAGCAGCTGGGGGACGAGGAGGAGGAAATGGTGGTCAAGTAACCTCCGACAGTCAACCTCCTGTTTCAGTGGAGGGCCCCAAGTAACACACTCGGTGGGAGGCCTGAGCTGAGCAGAATGAATCTTCCTCCCAGGGTTCCAGGGAGAACACAAGGCCATTGTCAGGTAAGGTGTAGAGGCTGCTGCCATAGGTGTGGTCTGCAGCTGTCCCCAAATGCCCACTGTCAGGGAGTCCACAGAGCAGCACTGGCTATGACCTCAAAAGGATGGAGGAAGTGGCCACCCTGGCCCAGGGTCAAACTGTGTGTGGTGACAGGGAAAGGAATGTGGACTTTGGCGGGGGAAAGGGAGGAAATATGGGAACCCAAGAGAAACGCCATCTGGGTTTGTTGAAGATTTAGCACCAGCCAGGAGGGCAACTCTGCCTGTCCTTTCAAGATGTGATTTAGGAAGCCCTGCTCTGTTAGCTGCTTTGAGAAGTCTCACTCTTTAGAGTATGATCTCAGCTAATGGGCTCTTTAGACAGGGAGAGAACTGGTGGATCCATTCTATGGAGGGAGCAGGTACATCAAAGGAAGAAATCATTTCACAAGCACACAGATTCCTCCTTCACTTGGCTTGCTGTAGAACGAATTTGCAACTAGGCATTGAAGAAAACCCTCAAAGCGGGCGAGCTACTTAGTAAATGTCTTAATATCAGTGGTAAGTGGTGGAAAGCAGGTTGGATTAAGTACAGGAATGTCTGGGTTTGAGCCCAGTGTCTTCCACGTTCTAGTTCTGATGGATTTGAGTAAGTTACAAAATCCGAGTTTCTGATTTATTCCTATGAAATGGAGGTAATCATTCCTGTCCTGTCTCTCTCACTGTGTTGTTGTGAGGGCCACACGTGGAAAACCTTTCCGTCCCAAAGGTCCATACAAGTGCGAAGATTTGTATTTGCTAGAGATCAGATCTTTCTCCTGACATTTCCAAAATGCCTCCTGCGACTGCACATAATACAGACGTTTGACACGTAGCAAATGCTAAAACAAACAAAAACAAACTCCAATAAAAAATCATGCAGTGATTTAGCAAACATGGTGACAGGATGATTTCACATGGCAACAAACAATGGGATATTCCCAGTCCCATACAGTTGGGGCTCCAAAGCCCACTATTTGCATGCTATGTAAAGCTCTGCATTGAGAAACATTGAGCTTTTTCATAGCTTAACCTACTGCTTCTTAGCTGATTAACACGGACATAAACCAGAAAAGACTTCTCTGCGACCTCAGAAGGTTGAACAAATAATACTCTGTCCAGGTTGTAATTACCCAAGAGATATAACAAAGACAAATGTAAAACCTTTGTAATAGCCCCTGAACGTTGATATGAAACTATTCACGTCAAACTGATTTCTATAGAGAATAAAATAAAAAGGAATTAAAATATTATATACCTGTAATATGAGATAAGACTCTAAGAAATATAATTCAACTACTGTAAGTGATGGAAATGCTCTAGGAATAGAAAGGGGGGGAGGACAAGAAAAAATTGCATTGTTAAAGACCTTAAATCCTTCAGAAAATCCCCAAAGTGAGCTGCCTTAAGTCCTTTTTATAACAAGCCAGGATATAAATCCATGCAGATATATGCACATTAAAACAGGTCCAGCCGTGGCCGGGTGGCTCAGTTGGTTAGAGCATCGTCCTGATATGCCAAGGTAGCGGGTTTGATCCCCAGACAGGGCACATGTAAGGATCAACTAATGAATGCATAAATAAGTGAAACAACAAATTGATGTCTCTTTCTCTCTCTCTAAAATGAATCAATAAAAATTTTAATTAATTAAATATATCCAGAATTCTTTCCTGTGCCTATTTTTAGGCTATGTCTACCTGGCCAAAGAGAATACAGAATTATAAAAAGTGGCTGGTGAAATAAATCCACATAAGGGAGTCAAATAATCATTCAGTCCAATAACTGAAGACAAACATTAAAACAACTTTTTGTTTATTTATATTTGTGCCTCTCCTGCTCCTCACGGCCTCCCTTGTCCTGTAAGAATAGTTTTAAAGACTTGATTGTTTCTCCACCTCTTTGTTTGACATGTCCTTGTCATACTTGGCATAATTGAAATGGCCACTGGGACCAGGAATTCAAGGGAATTTTGACATGAAAACTATAGAAACTCTTTAAAACCTCTTAGTCACTGAATTTAATTGAATTTTTTAAAAAAGTCTAGAATTAGAGAAGGAATTCATTAAATTTAGATTTAGCAACATGATGAATTATGCACTCAATTAAATAAATGAAAAATATAATACAATGTAAGGGAAAGTTAGTAGAATTCAAAATAGGATGGCATATTATCTGAAATCTATATGTAAGTGGTAGGTAAAATGTAATAAGAAAATATGTGGACTGTGGTGATGTGCTTACTGATAACATTAATTTTAATACAATTTAGGAATTGCTTTTAAAAACATTAATGTTGCTTTTTCTGGTTTAAGAAATGGTTGTTTGGACTGCCATTTTGATCTCCACAAAAAAGAAGAAAAACTCAGGACCTCTTTAATGTTCAATTTAATGCAGGTTTTTTATTTCTTAGTACACTCTGAAAGATTTTGTATTCATGCTGCTTAATGTTTTTCTCTGGATGACATCCAAAGTTCTACTGCTGCCCTCCTAAGAGTAACACTGCCTGAATTTAACAACTATTTAATCTACCTCTCTTGAATAAATACTTTTCTTTACTAAGCTCTTAAGAGTACATATGTAATACATAGTTTAGTACTATGCACCATGATATCTTAACATTTCATTTACATTTGATTTTTAAAAATTAATTAGGCCTTTTAAAAACATACTAAAGAAAGTGCCAATGTTATAAGAAAAGAGAAACCAGAGCAACAGTGAAATAAAATCTGATAAACAAAGTTGCTCTTATGTTTCTGAAAATCCTTCAGTTTCAGATTCAGTCACCATGTACGACAACAGCACCATTCCAGACGCATTCAAAGACTTCTCACTCAACTTCCCTCCAACTCTGTGTCATAGAATTATTATCTCTATTCTACACATGGACACACTGAGGCTCAGAGAAGTTCAATCATTGGCAAAAGTCACAAAGCATGTGAGAGGCTGGATTTGAACTCCAGCCTTCTGATTTCAGAGTTAGGGCTCTTTCTATTACAGCTTGCTCTATGTTCATCTTTTTTATATAATATTTTTGTTACTTTCTTTTAAATTCAAAACTATCATTTCTGAAACAAATATGAGAAAGGGAAAATATTAAAAACAGAAGGTAGGACTACTAAATGAGGTAGCTAAGATGGTGATATAATCACAAGGACCCCAATGAAACTATGTGATTTTTTAATCAAGGTATGCTGGCTAGGGTGTAATATCACCTGGCTCATAGGTGGTAGATGAGTGTCTACATGACCAGTATAAGCTTAGATATGACTCTCTGCTCTGCCAGTTATTGAAGGACTCTGGGCTGACATCTACAACAAGGATCCCCTGTCTACGCAGGGAAAATGAAACTGCCCAAGGAGGAGAGACAAGCGCCTTCCTGCTTGATGTTGGCCTCCGTGACTCATGGGGACTGAGGCTCTGCGTTCAGTGGCCTGGCACTTTGGACAGGTGTAGAACAGGTCTAAGGACCCAGGCCAATTCAATAAAAACTGGAACTAATATATCAGCAGGACTTATTTTATTTGGGAGACCAGTGTGGAATGGTGGAATAAAAAACTACCTCAGAGGACGATCTAGATTTTAGTAGTCCTAGGCCTTTCACTGAAGAGCTGGGTGAGTTTGGGCAAATTACATCACCATTTTGAGCTTCCATTGTTTATATGTAAAATGAATAGATTGAATTACACGGTCTCATCTCTCTCTTTAAGATGTGTTTTGCCAGGAGTTTTTAATTTGCCAGTAGGTCCAATGATTTAGAACTGAGGTGAATCTAAAACCTTTGATCACTGGGCATTTCAATGCCCTGGGGAAAAGCAAGGTTCCTCTCCTTCAAATACTGATTAGGTGATTTTTCTTCATCCATGATCTTCCTGGTTTGACCTGATCTTCAGAAACATTATTTAGAGAATTGAAAATTTTATGATCTTTCCCTCAAGATGGTCATGTGGGCGTATCGTGGTCTTATGAAAGAAAGCTAAATAATGTTTGCAATGATATATTGAAGTAATTAAAAGTTTAGAGTTATCAGTCAGATTCTAGTACTAGTACACCTGAGAATTAGGTTTGAAGGAAGACTCCATTGTTTTTGTTGCTTTTTGTGTGTGTTTTTCCCCAGTTGTCTAAAAATGGAGCCAGCTGCAGCGTTGATATACTAAGAGTCTGGGACTCAGAGTTCCAGCTGCAGACTCCCTCCCGATAAGCCTTGTGCACATGACTTTGAGCCTTAGCTTCCTTATCTGTAAAATGGGGTCAATAGAACCTGCTCTGTCTACCCTACTAGATTCTTACAAGAATCAAATTAAATGAGATCACATTTAAGTTAGTATTTTTCTCTTCCTTAGCAGCAGGAATGTGTCTTGTGCCTCTTTATCTCTTTAACCCCTAACCCATAATACTGCCTATACGAGACACTGAATAAATTATGTTCCATTGTGCTGCCCTTTAAATAAGCCACACTGGGCACTTTGCAATGCCCTTGTTTTATGAGTGTGGATTTGACTCCCCCAGTGGCTATTTATCCCTTTGGTCCATCACGTCCAATCAAGGTGAGCTTTTCTGATGAAGTACAGTGTAGTCTTCCTCAGCCATAACCATGGATGTTTTCATTATATCATGCCATTTTCTCGTGGTCGCCATTTATCAACACACACACAATGTCATTTGTCATAAAAGGATTTCCTATTCAGGAGCCTAGGGTCTGTTCTGTGTTAGCTAACAACTGTCCACCACGGGACGGCTTAGAACACGGCTCAGTGGGGAATCATGTACATGATTTGTTTTATTTGAGTCATGCCATCCTGCGGAGCTCTGCATTTCTTTATCTGGCCGATGAAAATCGTTTTGAGTGTGAGTGGTCAGAATCAAGCAGTGTTCTCACACTTCATTGAGTCTGGCACATTTTCTCTCTTGGCAAATCCAATGGACATTTTGCAGACCCGCTAATCTCAGGAAGACTGAAGTTTTTAGAGGCTGCTCTTCATAGTTAGGGGTAAATGGCAAGGGGAGAAACTGTTTGCTACTGTTTGAGTTGTATTTTCTCAGCTCAGCAAAGAATTATAACTTAATGGGATTGATTAATGACTCACTCCTGGGACACACAGTTCAGTAGTTTGGGTTGAAGGAGGCGGAGGGCCTAGTTTCCACTCTCCCAAGATTTTTAGCAATTGCAAAGCAGCTAGTTCCCATTTTACACTTGGGAGTAGATTATTCAGAGAAGAAATGTGCTTTGAGTAGTACTTTCTCTGTGACTCTCTGGGGAATGCCACCTCCAAGAAAATTATATGTCTGATTTCATAGAGAGAGTGGGGTTGAGTAGTATTTAAACTCTCTTAAAGTGGCTTTCTCAAAGCCTTTCATTTGATTTTATGAGATTTGTGTCTAGAATATTTCGCTAGGGAAGGTTAGACTGTAAGGCTGACTTGCTGGACGAGTCGGCACCTTAGCAAGGATATTAGACTCAGGGCGTGAGTACCCAGAGGTTAGGCGTCACTCATTCAGCCTTGGGACACTCTGTCATTGGCCTTTCCAGGTAAAGTGCAAGTCCCTTAAGAGTAGGAATGAGGTCTTATCCATATCTTGGCCCCTCTGTTGACAATGGTTTGACTTAGTAGTTGTTGTTAGTAAGTTTTTCTCTCATTGATTTACACATGTATGCTACAAACAATTGGATGTCTTCTAGGCAATAAGGCTATGAATGTTAGCTCAACCAAGCTCCATGGAGCTTTGCTTTCTAATAGTGGAGAAAGCAACCCATGAGTAATTGAATAAATATTCAGTATTGTATCAGGTTGCTATGAGTGCAACAGAACAACAACAGTGAAGCAGATTAAAGACAGAGAGAGCCACAAGGAGCGCTGCTTCAGATCAGGCAGCCAGGAAAGGTCATTCAGAGGAAGTGACATTTGAGCAGGGGCCTGAATGGAGAGAGGAAGGGAGCCATGCCAATGGCATCTAGAGAAAGTGCTTTCCAGACAGATAGGCAGAGCAAGTACAAAGACCAAAGAAATTGGTCTTCGGAGTTTGGTTGGCTGGATTCAAATCCTGGCTCTGCCACTTACATCTCAGCATGAAATAATCATGATGATAATAGCTGGTGTTTATTAAGGACTTCCCATGTGTCGGTTATATTACCAAACCTTTTATGTGGGCTCTCTTGTTAAATTCTCACACCAATCCTACAAAATCAGTGCTATTATGAAACCCATTCCACCAGCAAGGAAATGAAGCAAAAAGAGGTTCGTGAAGATGGAGCCAGGATTCAATCCCTGGAGTTTGACCGGGAGTCAGTAGTTTTAACACAAAATAATATGAGGGATGAGCATGGCCAGATGTGGGAAAATTTGGACTTCTGCTTTTTGGAACTGCTGCCCTTGACCTCTTTTCTTCCCACACTGCCTAGGACCTTCAAAGGTGGTGCCCATATGCATTACCTCTATTTCTGGGTTTTTCCCCACCAAAATCCTTCCTGATCCCCAGCTCTTGGGGAAAAGCCATTTTGGTCAAAGTAAGCTGTCAAACTAAGCTCAGCCAAAGTGCCCCTGGGAATTGTGATTTAGTAGAACGAGGAGGAAATGATAAGTTCTGGCTCTGCAAGTAACCAGTTGTGTGACCTAGATCGAGCCATTGATTCTCTGAGCCTCAGTTTCCTCCTTCAGAAAATGAATTGATACTATCTCTACTGCCTGCCTTACTTAATATTAAATATTATTTCTTCTGTGCAAATCCAATGAGTTCATACATGGTGAAGTAAAATATAAAATAAAATGTAGGCTCTATTTAAAGACAGCATATTATAATTATGCAAACATATTCAACGATGTGTTTATTTTTTTGATTATTAGATATATTACCCCGGTCCTGTTTTACATCTGTTTCTCATGTACACCCTCTCACTCCTTCTACTCTCCAAATTTCATTTCTTAAGATAATGAAAATGTCACTTAGACTTTTACCAAAACTTTACTTAAAATGTTTGCTTTTTTAGAAACTAGGTGAATTAGAGCATTTGTACCTTTGGGGATTAATGCTATTTGACTCTGTAATTTCAACTATGTGTATTTATTTTATTATAAAGAAAAATCTCAGTCAACCAGAATGCTAAGAGGAATAAGAGCTTTCAAATAACACATTCTAAAAAGCAAAAGTATACTAGAAACCCCTTTCTCTTTTATACAATAGAAAATACTTTTTAAGTACATCAGTTACTATTTTTTGACTTAGGAAGTAGAGCCCAGTGAAAGTAACCAAATAGGTGTGTGTGTGTGTGTGTGTGTGTGTGTGTGTGTGTATGTGAGAGAGAGAGAGAGAGAGGGAGAGAGGGGGGGGAGATTTTATGAAGAACAGGATTGCCATTTGAACATATCTACATATACATATGTACATATACAACACTGTATATAAAGTCATAGACAACATAAGAGAGGTTGATTTAAAGGTGAAATAAGCTTAGGACAGCACTTGGAATAATGAAGACTCATTGCACATTAAAAAGATGTTAACAATACAAGTCACATAGTGGTTAAAGGCTCAGGCTCAATGCCAGTTCACTTGGATTGGAATCCTGGCTTGGTTACTTAATAGCTCCGTGGTCCTGGATAAGTTACTTCACCTCTCTGAGTCCCAAATTTCCTCTGTGAAGTGAAGATAATAATAATAATAACAATGATGATGATGATACCTACTTCATCAAGTTATTCAAGTAAAGGCAGTACCTGATGCAGAGAAAGTGCCTTATAAAGGTTAGAATTATTGCTATTTTTGGTGTGATGAGCACTTACTAAGTCTTTAAATATATGAATCCAATAAAACTCTATGAAGAAGTTACTATTATTATCCTTATTTCACAGATGAGAAAATTGAAGAATAGACATAGTGAATAACTTGCTTGAGGCCACTCTCCTAGTCTCAACGTGACTGAGAACCCATCCCACATCTGCCTGGTTCCAAATCCATGGCTCTAACCACCATGCTTCTCTGCTCTGGTCACATATTTCCTGATCTTAATCCTTCTCATGACCTACTTTATTTTTCATTATTTATCTTTGTCTTCAGGGTTAGAATAAACAAGCCTATATGAAATTAAATGGTACTAAACAATCAAAATTGAAATCTGATTGCTTAGATCCATTTAATTGAGGTTTTTGAGTATTTTTTGTTAGTGAACATGGTTCTTTAAGTAAATCCCTTATTGAGAGTGACCTTGGATACATTGTTTTAAAACTATTATTTATTTTGCATCAAACCTACCAAAGTTATCATAAGATTTACCTAGAAAGTTTTGATTCTGTTTGGTTTCGGAAGGATTGGAAAACATTTTTTTCTGGTTAATATTCTATCTTTGAATCTATTCTTCCAGTGGCCAGGGTAAACTTTCAATAGTACCCAGAGAAGTCCACACCGTCCTGGGTGATACTGACATTATTTGATGTGGGTGACATATGTAGCCTGTGAGGATGGGAGGATGGGGTGGAGAAAGGTATGCAGGACCAAGTCTGTCTTTTCCAGTCACAGTAAAGGGAAAGGGAAAATTACTTTTCCAACCCAAAGTATAAAACTATGACTCATGCTGGAACTGGTCCAGAATGTTGGTCAAATTATCCCTATTGACAATGAAAGCTGAAAGATCTCGGGAAGCAACATAGAGAACTGAAATGCAGGGACAGACATATGGGAAGCTAAGATTCACTGGAAAAACATGAACTGGTTAGAAGAAAAAGAAAAGACGAAGAAAAGCAGAATGTATGACATTTTTAAAAATCAAAGAAATGACTTTTCCGATCTCCTTAGATAATCCTAGGCACTTCAAACTCCCTACCCAGCAAATGAATGGGACATCCAAAGAAAACCAGTCCCTCCTTGTAAACAAAGTGGAAATTTCCTTCTTTCCAAAAGGGCCCGGGTCCCAGCCATAGAGGAAACAAGGATACAAAAACACATTTCTGCCTGAAATGACCTCCTATTTTAAGAAAAAACAACAGCCTCAAAAGAAGGAAAGGAAAAACAAAGTTCCACCCAGAAGGAAATTGCATGTAAACAGCCCAAAGGAAGACCGAGACCTAGAGGATTGGAACACTGAAATAACCACCAGCAAAGGGCCTCTTGACAATGTCATTAGCCTCTGACAGTGTCAGGACCTGAGCTTTGAGACAACTGCTTTGTGATTGACAAAAAGGGGGTGGGGCGAGGGAGGATCCTGACAAAAGCAAGCTGGTTGAAAGGTCCCCTCTGCAGCCCTGGACACTTTGATCTTTGAAGTTTGCCTATTTTTTCAGGACTCCGCTAGTGTGTGACTCAGGGGAGATCAGCAACCACAAGACGCTGGCTATAATTTTCTGCAATTTGTCACATGCCCTCTGTAAGCCTTGGTAAGATGGTTTTCTTTTGTTTTTAAGCTGCAGATGGTAGCAAGGTAGTTCAGGGAAGATAAAGCAAGCTGGAATCTTTCTTTAATTCTTCCAAGTCTGGAGGCTACATTAGTTGCAGGTATTTTTTCTTATTCACTTATTTTTCTGCATAAATATTTGGTTTGACCCATGTGGAATTAACTTTCCCCTGTCTTTTAGGAGCCAAGTTTTAAAAAATCCAGAGATTCCAAGTTATAATTGGATTTCTATTTACTCTTGAAAAATTTGGTGACATGGGGCCCAGATCCCTGTGGGATAACATCTGAAGCTGAGTCCCCAGCACCCTGTTCAGACAGGCTATGCACTTGACATTCTGCTGGTCCCCATTTTGCAGTTCCACTCAATTCTGCCACCTGTAGCCCAACCCATGAGAATGTGTGTTAAGTTCTAAGCTGATCCATATACTTCTTTAACGATACCCCCCGCCTAATCCACGATTGCAGCAGCCTGCTGAGAAGGATGCTAAGGCGGTGTCTGGGTAAGAGTTATGATTAGTTGCTGATATTCTCTTTGGGCACAGAGGGAGTGGATGGCAGATGCCACCTATTTGCCTTCTCTGACCAGTTACATCTCTAGTTTAAGCCTGTATCTTGCTTTTAAATGGGATCCAGCCTGCTTCTTAGTACACTGTCTCTTTGAGCATTCTTGAAACCTAGTAGTGTTCATTTCATCTCAAAACCTCTAAACAAAACCTTCTGTATGGACTCTTTCAAAACCTCATCATGCCCATCTTCTTTTCATTGACCCTCAGCAACTTACAAGAAGCT
>PVJC01012071.1:0-40332 GCA_004026665.1 Murina feae | reverse complement strand
GATTCTGCACCAGCATCCACCCCTGGCTTGCCACCAACTCTGCGCCAGGTGTGTCCCCTCAGCGATGTGGGCCCACCAGGCGTGTGCAATCGTGGGCCCTCCGGTGGGAAACGTCCAGGCCTGCACTCACCAGCCTTCCCACCTCCCAGTGCACGAACCCTGAAGGGGCTGTGGGCAGCCTGAAAATAGCTCTCAGCCCCTCACCCAGGCTGGCCAGGCATGCCAGCAGGTGGACATCTCCCTCGAGGTGTCCCAGACTGCAAGAGGGCACAGGCCGGTCTGAGGGACCCCCACCCCCTGAGTGCACAAATTTTTGTGCACCGAGCCCCTAGTACATATATAAAAGCCCAAGGGACCTTTACAACCAGTTTCTATGATGATGCACTGACCACTGGGGGGGCAGACAATCAATGCAGGAGCTGCCCCCTGGTGGTCAGTATGCTTCCACAGCTAACTTCCCATGGCCAACCAACTTCCTGCAGTCCCTCCCCCCAGCCAGCTGGCCCCAATTATCCCCAATCACCAACCAGGCTGAGAGACCCAACTCATCCACAAATCCATGCACCAGGCTTCTAGTCTAATGATAAATGTGGAATATTTTCTTTTTAGAGACTGAACATGCTTATTAGCATTTAAGATTCTGAAAAGAAGAAACCTATTAGAATATTTCTATGGCCAAAGGTTGTTGTTTTTTCTTTATATTATTCCTTTTAATGGACAATTTATTAGCATTTATAAGATATTTGAGGTCTGTAGCTTTATACTAAATTAGATTGAGCTTCAGATTAAAATGACAAAAACTAAATTAGATTGAGGTTCAGATTAAAATGACAAAAACATTGGAAGATTTTACACTTTATTTCTTTCTCATGGGAAAACAAGTCCCAAAGTATGAATGGTGATGCTAATATGGCAGCTCAATAGTATTGTTGGGAACACAAGCTCCTATTTTTCCATTCAATTATTATAGCATGTGGATTTCCTCTTCATGGATATTTCATGGTAAAGGATGGCTGATGGTGCTATGATGCCTAAATTGGTGCTGGGTCCCAGAAGAAGGAGAAATGACAAGATGACAAAATCAAGATTAAATCCTTTTCAAAGGGCCCTTCTAGAATTACTGCTGGATATTATTACTTAAGTATATGTTACTACTTTTAGTACCTGGTGACATTGTTACATGTAGTTCCAAAGGTGGACACAACAATAGTCTTTAATCCTGGGTGGGCATATTTCCACTAAAAAATAAAATTTCTCTTACTAAAAAGAAAGGACGATTTAGATATTGTGGTAGGAAACTACCAATTTTTTTGACAGTTCTTATAAATCTAAAGTTTTGAATTGAATTACCCTTGTGTGGACTGGCTTTAATTTTCCAGGCTTTCTTTATAAATGTCTTCTGGTAGTTTCTTTCTATAGTGACTCTAGGCTAAACTTTGTGAACTAACGACTTGCCACATACTTGTGTGTGTCCACTTCCTCCTTTGGACCTTTGCCACACCACGAGAACAAGCCCAGATATGTTTCTTGGAAGAAGAGAGATCATATGACACAAGCCTTGTTGAGGATATTCTAGAAGAGTTAACCTTTACCCAACTGACATAGATGCATAAGCAAGCGAAGCTGAGATCAGCCCTGCCTGGCTCAGATGAGCAGACCCACTCGATTGACTCATGCACTTAGGGGAAATTATAAAAAGGTGTTTCAAGTCACTATATTTTAGGGTGCTTTGTTACATGGCACAACTGATTGCAGCTAACTTGTAGAAAACATCTATGTTAATTATCTTTGACAAGCAAAGTAGCTGAGCCATAATTAAGTAAATAGACACCAACTTGGGACATGTTTGAAAATCTTGGAAATAGAATTTATAGTACAAACCAGGGCAACTTAGAAATAAAGTGCTTAGCAAACTGCCTAATACCAACCTGCCAAAATAGGTGTTAAAACAAACAAACAAATAAAAAACTGTGCTCAGGATTTTAAATTGTATTGCAGCAATATCTTTCATTGATTATGCAAATTAAATGAGACAACCTCAGGAAAACATGTATTAAGTTCCTGCTGTGTCAGGTTTTATCCTGGGCAATTGAGACAAGTCAATAACATCTTTAAAAAAAATAAAATGAGAAATACATGAATTGTATGTGAAAACATAAAAAACAGAGTCAACATTATTCCAGTGGAAGTGATAGGATGGTCTTAAATGAATTATCTGAGTAATAAAGTTAATGGCTTTGGAAGATGAGATGTTTCAGAGTGGCCCAGCCCTTTTGAACAGTTACTAACCCAAATTCCCTGGGCAGAGGTGTTATGTTGCTTCTTTGTATCACCAAATTGACAAATCATGTCCCAGGTTCTATGCAGGATGCTTGTTCTACAGGCTTCCTAGCAGTTTCTAGTTTAAGGTAACTGAATTGATTCAGCATAAAACTGATGTTACTAACAATATTTGGGAATGATGTGACAACCAATTCCTAAATGTTTGTTCAAGCCAGTTTAGTCGCCAATTTTGTATTATCAAATATACAAAGAAGTTTCCTTAGGAGTCATTTCTATTTAGGGTCTGCATTTCATAACATTTATTAGATTTTCACATGTGGGCTTGCTTTAGACTCAGAACATCTCAGAGAGATGGGTAGGATGACCATCTTCATATACATTTTTGTAAGCCAGAAGCTTCTTCAGATTGGGAAGTACTTAACCTCCTATAGTCTCTGAAACCTCCATGAATGGCCTATGGAGGACCCATCCTCCCATTTGGAACTACCTGCATTTAGTCAGACCTGAACTCTTCAAAAGCATGTGCTTTGGCCAATATTACTTCAGATATTAGGGATCTGAAATTTCAGCCAAACATTCTTACGCATGAGGATACACTGACTTGGCAGACATGTTGCATGAGTGGGCAACATGCAAATCCACAGAGCAGCTATGTAGTTAATGCATTATGCAAGAGCAAGTGGTTTCTCTATAGAAAATAAGAAAGTATTTACTTCAAAATATTCTCAATGATCATATTTTATTAAAACTAACTGGGCGTATTAATTGGAAAATATTCTCCCACACAACAATTAAAAGCTGCTGCTGCCTCCCAAAAACAAACAAAAAAATGAAAAGTGAAGGAGGAGGAAGCGGAGGAGGGAGAGAGGCAAAAGGAGGAGGGGAAAATAAATTTAATGTATTTTTGTCTTCATTTAGGCTATTTGTGGTATCTTTAATTCTAAACTTTCATTGATGGTAAATAAAACCAACTTCTGATTATTTTTTACTCTTAATTTTCTTCTCTTTATCTACTTAATTATTAGTAGTTGTTAATAAGAGGCAGAGATTCTGAGATCCTAAACTATGATGCTAAAGAAATACCTACTGCATATGTTTTTCTTGTAAACTAATGTTTAATTAAACAAATTGGCCCCAAAAAATGTCGTTTGAAAAATTTCTATTTTGTTTTTTAAAGTCCGCTGCCTCTTGTGGACCCTATGAATGAAGTTTCAGAAGCAGAGAGTTCAATTGCACATGTTGCCATCTAAAAACTTTACCTCAAAAAATCATTGCTTCTTCTTTGATCACACTGTGTGCATGTGTTTTCATATAGAGCCCCATTGGGACATGGTATTCATTTTCTTTTGTATTCTCCAAATTGGCTGAACAGGAGCCAGATGAGCAATCTGACATCAGTTTCCGATCTTGTCTCTGAAGCCTGGAATTAGCAGTTGAGCAGTTCATTTAACTCTCTCTGCTCCCTTCAAACTCTCTGCAGAACTCTATTCCATCACCAAGTACCACTTAGTTGCCTAATAACAAACACACAAAAGAAAAACAAGCAAGCAAACAAAAAGCTCTTTTGCCCAGGAAAACTCCATTTGTAGAAGAATATATATAAACACTATCATTTCTAATAAAACTGCCTATTGATAGCTTGGGAACTGTGTGGAAATTTTCTGGCAGCCACTAATTCCTCCCCCCCCCCCCCAAACTACTAGGTGCTGCCACCTAGACGTAGAGCCCTACAGGATAGAAAAGTGTGGCAATGTTTTAACAGCACCATGTGGTCAGGCCAACTCATGAAATAAAGCCTTTTCAAATTGTACAGAAATTATGTGACTTCAAAGCATTCACAGTTGTTACGCTGTTTTCACAATAACTGTAGAAGGATCAAGCAGACAGTATCATTCTCATTGTATAAACGGAGAGACTTATGTGCAGCTCCCCATCTCAATTTTCTTGTTTCTCTTAATGTTGCCCATAGTCTCTCAAACACAGAACCTTGACGTTTCCTTGGAAGTTCATCTATTCATCCCTTTTCAATAGAATCCATTAAGCTATTACTAGGATTCATTCTTCTCCATATCTGGCCTTAACATTCTGGTCCCAAATTCTTCCCACATGCCTAAATAACACCTATAACTTTCCATATTGTTCATCTCTGGGTTGTTTCACTGTCCTTTAATTGGCTTATTAGCTTTTCCAATAGTTTTACAACTATTTTGCTATATTAAATTTCTTCCATTACACTCTCCTTTACTTTTCTTAAAGTTGATTTTTTTTATACTCTTCTCAACTACTTTAATATTAGGTTTTTTTCTCACTACCTCAGGTTTCTTTCACTCATTTGTTTGTCGTTATTGCTTATTTGTTGCCATATTCCATACTTTCCTATATTGGGATTATTACTTTTTTCATATCACATCTAACACATTTGCTACGGTTTTTGTAAAAAGGTTAGAATTTAAACTTCGTAAATTCATTTTTGCAGAGTAGATGTCCATTCTATTTTAGTGCAAATCTTTTTAATGGGGAAGATACAACTCTTGATTTGCTTCCATAGCATTGTCTACAAAATTATTAGCTACAGCAAATACTCAAGAATTCCAGAGTAGACTTTAGATCTCTGCTAAAAGGGTGGCCTTTACTAACCTCCTTGGCTTTCATAAGGAAAATATTCATTTCTAATAAGTCATGATTTATCACACTTACACACAGTCATACATATACACATACACACCCACACACAAACCGCAAAACAACATCAAGACATTTTTTTCTGTCTACATTTTCTGTTGCATCATTAATCATTTTCTTTGTCTGGCTTTGTGTTTTTAACCACTTCCAGCATCTCTATATATGGGTGGTAGAAACATGTATTAAATTTTGTCTGTTTTTCTTTCTTTCTCAATAAATAATAAACTTCGGAAGACCTTAATCATATTTGAGCCCTTTTGTAAGACTTCATATGCAATAAATATACAATAACACAACAATTGTTAGTTGACTAGAACTAAATGGAAAGACACTGAAATATAAAAAATGTTTAAAAATGTGAAGTGATTTGTCACTTTGGAAAATTGTTAGCTAATTCTTTTATCTTTCTTCAATAGATAATGCCATAAGGGCTCTAAAAATAACAAATACTGTCATACATTCTGCTTGAAAAAAATACGTGGTCCAGACTTCATAAGGTTATGATGGAAATATCTTCCAATGTAAAGCTTGATGCATGCAGGAGATCAACAAATAGATGCTGGTTGGAAAAATGAATTATCAGCTCCTGAGCCTAAGTCTCATTTATCTTTAGAACCTCTACTTCATTCATATTTTCATCTCTTAGGATTCTTGGCACCAAGTATTTTCTCAAAATGCTTTTACAAATTAAAAGATTAAGATAATTTTTAGAAAGTGGTTATCACCTGCTTTGATTGTTTTGGAATATAACTACACATTTTATCAGTGGGAGGATGGAGAATACTATACCATTCCCTAGAAAGTGTTATGAGAATCCTTTTTTAATAATGTGTTTTACCACAGGATTTTTACCATTTGGTTAACAGATGACTCGTGATGTAATGCCTCTCCTTGGAGCACAGGTCAGACTCCAGCATGATCAATGGTCATATACCTTTTACATATTGTTTACTGTATTTTGAAGGTGGGGATTGTGTCGTATGCATTATTTGCTTTTAAACTTCAAATCCTACCACGCTGTTCCAATGGTACCCTGTGCCTCAGAACATACAACAATGCCAGGAATATCGCTGATATTTAATAAAATGTTTTCTGAATGCATAATACTTGAAGAAAATAATATTTTCATGCAATTGCCCTGAAAACAAGGGAATGAAGCAGTCAGCAATATTCCAGGAAGCAACTGAGAAACACCCATTGGCACCCACCAGTCAGCCATCTTAACATTAGCCTTAAAGCTGAAGAAACAAAATTCAGGGCCAAGTAAGCATAGCTCAAGCCAACCACTTTTTCATTCCCCAGGCCATTGATTGCCTCACTGAGTCTCTCACTTTGCTGAATATACGAAATCAATTATTATTAAAGGATGCGAGAGACAGAACTTCTTGGAAAACTGTTTTGATTATTAATAAAAAACTACAATGTCAAGGCATTGATTACCACCATAGAAACTGACATTTAGGCATTATTTACATTCAGAAATAAATTTGACAAATGACATCTATAATTTGTCCTTCATAGGGCACTATCTCCATACCCAAACCAATTAAACATTTTCAATGATTGCTTTCTTGCGATGGGGCAAGGCTGCCAGGTCTTATAAAAATATCTGCCTTCCAGGTATCCCCAGACCCTAAGGGAATCTCTCCAGATCTAACCTCTTATTCACTTTTGCAAACTTCCTTGCCAAGTTATTTCTCTGATTTCTGTTCAGTTTCCTGTCCCCTGATTTTGGTCCTTCAGACCATAATAGTTAGATACTTTGTTCACTCTCAGTCCTTGGATCTGTAGCTCCCTTGAGTACAGTTTTCTGATGTCCAGCTTGGGAATGAGGTTATTATCTCTACTATCATGGTGCCCACCTCTGACTTTTAGTATCTCAAACTTCCTCCAACAAAAGCTCAGGGCCCTTTTTCTTCCCCAGGAGCAATATTCAAACAAGCAAATAAACCATCTCATTCTTCTGTAAATAGTAATTGCGTCCTTCTACTCTACTCTTTCCCAATTTGAAACCTCTCTCATCACATACTTCATCTGTCCAGTTCTTTCTTATTGTTCAAGACTTACTTCAACTGTCAACTCCATTAGAAACCTTTCCCAATAGGAACCTATTGATGCTAAGCATTTCAAACCTATTGGTCCATGCCTCTCATTTGTCCCTTATTTCCTCTTACTTTATATTCAATAATCTTTTAAAATTAAAATAAACCCATGAAACTCTGTGGGTTATCATTATTTTTGAGAGTTCTGATGGAGCTATTCATTTTTTGGAATCTCGTACTAAACTTATGAAATGCTTTGCACATAAGTAAACTCTGGAATGATATAAAAATGAATATACAAATGTTCAGCTATTTTTGACTAATTATTCTTAATATTAACTTATAAATCATACAATGAATTACTACCTTATGAAATCTTTGGACAGATGTATAAAAAATGACAAATTCCAATCAGCTTCACCGTTCTAGTATAACTAAAATTATTTTTTAAATGTGCAATAGTTTAAATGCTATTTATGAATAATTAATTATTGATTTGATCTATAACATAAGTCTCTGCCCAGGTGCTCAGGAAGTAGACCTTGTCTCCAGAGTGTTGTCTTTTTCAGAATTTTATTTAAGTGAAATTCTGTAAATATATGCTTTCTGACATAATGCCTTTGAGATCCATCTATAGTGTTCCATGTATTAATTGTTGATTTGTTTTAATGGCAAGTAGCATTCCGTCATATGGATATACCACAATTTGCTTACATGTTTACTAAGTAGATGGACCTTTGGCTTGATTTCAAAATTTGACTATTATATATCAGTTTATATAAATATTTACATACAGATCTTTGTGTGGAAAGTGTTTCCATTTTTCTTGGGTAATAATGCTAAGTGAGATTTCTGGATTATAAAGTATAAATGTTTAACATTACATAAAAATTGTCATAATGAACAATGTATGGCTATTTCAATTGCATCACATAATCAGAGTTGGTATTATCAGTGTTTGTTTTCTTCTTTTAATTTTAGATATCTAATAGATATGTAGTGACATATCATTATGGTTTTAACTTGCATTTTCCGAATGACTAATAATGTCAAACATCGATTATTGCTATCTCTATGTCTCCTTTTGTGACATGCCCGTTCAAACATTTCATCTATTTAAAAGATTGGATTGTTTATGTTCTTGTTATTGATTCCCGAGAATGTTTTTTAAATGTGTTTTTATTGACTTCAGAGAGAGACAGGAAGGGAGAGGGAGAGAGAGAGAGAAACATCAATTGGTTGCCTCCTGCATGCCTTGTCCTGGGATCAAACCCAGCAACCTCCTGATGCATGGATCGACATTTAACCACTGAGCTCAACAGCCAGGTGATTCCCAAGAATAATTGCTTTGCTTTCATATGTCTCCCCAATCTACCACCAATGAATTTTATGTAACCTTCCTTAGGCTTCCTTCTTTGATTGTAATGTACACACTAAGCAACAGAACTATTATTCTCTGGAGCATTTTTTCAATTCATTGAGAAATTGTTATTGGTTTGGTTCAAATAAAGTCATAAAAATTCTCTACAGGTTTGGATGTTTCTTACATCAACAAGTTCAATTTATCTTTCTTTTTTCTTGCCTGGGTTCTCTTTGAGTCCTGTTAAAGAAATCTTTGACTAATCAAAAATCACAAAAGTTTTCTTCTAAAAATTTTGGTTGTAACTTTTCTATATATAAGTCTATGATACATATAAAATTATTAGAGGCCCAAAGCACAAAATTCGTGCAAAGGGGTTGGTCCTTACAGCCCTGGCTTTGTCCAGAAGGTCATCCGGTCTGTTGTTCTGCTGTTCGGTCTAATTAGCATACTAGCTTTTATCATATAGGATAACATTGCAATAGGTATGTATGGTGCACATGGGGTTCTGGAAACATCAAGGGAAACACTATGTGAAGTACATGATTGTTTAACCACTAAGCTGTACACCTGAAACCAGGTGTACAAAATAAAACTGAAAGAAAAATAAAAGAGAGAAGTGAGGCTTTAGAGGGAACATTATTCTTCCATTTCTTAATCTGAGTTGAGCACCTGCCCCCTGGTGGTCAGTGTGCATCATAGCAACCAGTCATTCCACTGGTTGTTCTGCAGTTCGGTTGATTTGCATATGACAATTTTATTATATAAGACAAGGGGCCTGGTGCACAAAAATTTGTGCACTTGGGGGGGTCCCTTAGCCCAGCCTGTGCCCTCTTGCAGTCTGGAACCCCTCAGGGGATGTCCACCTGCTGGCATGCCTGGCCAGCCTGGGTGAGGAGCTGAGAGCTGTTTTCAGGCTGCCCACAGCTCTCATTGACCCAACATCTCAGCGAGGCTGACTGGAATCAGGTTTCTGGGGTTTATTTATTTCTATAATTGAAACTTTGTTCCTTTGAGCAGAGGCCTAGGCAGGCAATGAAGCCTCCTGTTTGCTTCAGTTCCATTGTTTCTATAATTGAAACTTTGTTGCCTTGAGCAGAGGTCCAGCTGGCCTAGGCAGGCAGTTTTCTCCATCACTGGTACAACTGAAGCCTCCTGTTTGCTCTAGCTCTGTGGCTGCCAGCTGCCATCTTGGCTGGGTTAATTTGCATACAGCTGCTCCAATTGGCTGGTGGACATGGCTTGGCTGGTGGGCATGGCTTAGGTGTAACAGAGTTAGGGTCAGTTTGCATATTACTCTTTTATTAGATTAGATTTCTTATGTAAGGTTTGAGGTAAGGGCTGAAGTTCATTTTTTTGCATGTGGACGTGTAATTGTTTCAGCACTATTTGCTGATCTGAGTATACTTCTCCTTTGAATTACCTTGGTACCTTTCCCATAAGCCAAATATAGTGTTTACCTTTCATTTTGGGTTAGTTGAAAGATGATGATTCTGAAGTTGTGCTAGATTTAAATTGTGTCTCTTTATTTCCTAGCTGTGTTTTCTAAGGCCACTTATCATAATTAGATTTATGCTCTAGAAAAAAAGTGATTATAATAAGTAAATTTTTAGATTTATTTAAGAATCCCATGAAATAGTAAGATATTACTGGCAGAAACTAAAACGTGGTAATTTATTTGCTTTTAACAATTTTTTAATCATCCCTTCTTAGTTAGATTAGTAGATTCTACGTGAAAGACTATCGTTACTTTTCTCTTTTCTACAATAAGACCCACAATCTCCAGCATAGAAGTTTTGTTCTATGATAGACAAGATACTGAGAGGGTTTAAATCCTCAGAGAAGGTAGTGAATAGAATGATGACTGGCTGTGTAAACAAATTCTTAAACTAATCTAAGTTCAGAGGAAATCAGGAATGTTGGGATAAGGTTACACTCCTTAATCATACATATACTGCTTTGTTAGCCTCTTCTAAGACAAAAATTCCAATATGAATCCTAGTGGTTTAGACCAAGATCAATAGCATTTTATTCTCTATAAGTCACTTTATTATTTTGCAGGGTCTCATCACCATTTCCATAGCCTGAAAATAAATGTTTGTTTAAAATTGCCAAAATTCTGATCCATGTCAAACAGAATTATTGATTTCTTTAGGAAGGATTTTATGAAGTTAAGATGAGGGAGAAGTACATTGCTTTAAAGGAATTTTCAATTAAACTAGATGCAGCTATGTTTCAAGGATAGATTATTGAACTGGGGGTCAATTTATTTTGGTTCAAGTTCCACTTCTGCCTTTGAATAGAAAGCAAGTTGTTGAACTGCTTTAACTGTCAACTTTATTATCCATAAGTTGGAGCCAATTCACCTCAAAAGGCCTTTGCATGCTTGAATGAGATAATAAATGTGAAAGCACTTTGTAATCACTAACATCCTATATAAATATGTCATTATTATTACTAAGACTTAAAGCCAACATTAGAAAAGAATATGTTATTTGTTGATCAATGAAAATGAACCCTGGTGACCTTTTTCCCCAAATCAACCCACACTCTACTAAAATGTAATACTACCTGTCATTTTACTATGTGTAATGAATTGCTTTATGCTAAGTAAGCCTTCTCAGGTTTCCATTTATAAAATGGGAATGCCTCCTAGAAGAGTAGCAATTAAAGTCATAGCTCAGAGTGAATAGGTCTGAAGGACTCATATTGAATACCTGGCACCTATGCAACATATACTTGTGTCTTTCCCTCTACCCTTTTTAACTTGAGCAGTATAATACAGAGACATGAGTCCTATAAAACTTAAAAAAATAGAATAAAAAATACTTAGAAATTGGAGAATATGTTGGAGAGAGCTCAAATGGACTCTGCTTTTTCAATTGCCCAGGGTGAGCCCTGTCAATGGCAGATATTAGGGATATATTGCACTGATTATTATAATTAGTCTGTATTTTTAACAGTTTTATTGAGATATAATTGACATAATGATCAATTTTGGCATGTAGACTCCCATGAAAGCATCACTACAATCAAGAACGTGAACAAATCATCACCCCCTTATACATTTTATTCCTCTTACTTTTCCCTCTCTCCTCTTTCTAAGCCACCGCTGGTGTACTTTCTGTCACTCTGTATTACTTTGAATTAACTAGAATTTAATGTAAGTGAGTAATATAGTGTTACCAGAGAATTAAACACCCCTCTTGCTTGTGGACGTGAGGTATAGGTTTTTGGGATGCTGGTGAAATAAGAATTTTCAGAAGCCCCCACAGGATGATGGGATGTGGAAGGCGGCTTTATTTGCATGACGTTACATTTCTCAGGTTCTGAAGTCCCCTGTCCCATAAGCTAGTCCTGGAAAAGGTGTAGCTGGGGTTCCAGAAGAGGCAGAAAGAAAGCCAGTGTCCAGAGCTTCCAGCCCATGTTGCAGCCATGTGACATCCAGCACTCAAGCTAATTAAAGCCCATTAGTCCATGCGTGGAGCGCCACATGGCCATGAGCCATATGGGCTAGGGGGAGCACATCCCCTGCAATAGGAGTCACAGGAACCAGGCACCCTAAACCCAAGAGAGGGTGGCTCCTTTGTCTAGAAGTTCTAAATATTCATGTTTGCCATGCTTGCAGTGGCCACACCCATCCTGGCCACTAATTTGTTTCCAGGTATGACTGGCAGACACCCTCTCAAGTCACTCAGATCTTATGGGGCATGCTTCGAAATTGCCTTTGTCTAGTCCCTTCCCCCATAAATCAGCAGGGAATATTCTTGGAGAAAGTTAAATGCAGCTTTTTTGACACCACTATGAAAATGGCATGCCTATATCTAGCCTTCCCTTGCCTCCTTTCCTGTTAAATAATCACCAGCTTATTACAACAGCAACATTAGCACATATCTTTTTAAAAATCTATCCTTTTCACTCTGTGTAATACTTTGATAATAAGAAATGTATACTTGATCTTCCTCCCGCTTCTGGGAAAGAGCTCCTAAAACCCTTGTAATTTATGGTGATGAGAGTAATAAAGGTGTCTTTTGTTATGTTAATAAGGCTGCTTTTACAGTATTTGGAAGAAGAGGTCCTCTTTCCTTCTTCCGAGTTCTCCTCCTATATAACTTTCTCCCTCATCTTGCCCTGTGAACTCTGTTTTCCCTGGTCTTCCAAGGCTCTTAATTCCAATTCATCTGAGAGAGTCAGTGCAATATTGCGTTTGCTCGCTGCAATCTGGAAATTCTCTCGAGGCACTATGGTGTGTTAATCTTAGGGCTACCTTATTCCTTTTCCCTCTCTCAGAGATTACTCTCTTCCGTGACCGAAATCCAGTGGTTTACAAACTATTCTTTCATACATTTCATATATATTTCATTGTTTCAGATGGGGGTAAGTCTATTTCCTGTTGCTCCCTCTTATCTAGAAGAAAAGTTTGTAGACTGTAGTAATTAGGTAAAGAGTTACTTCGTAATTAGGTGAAGCAAATAAACACCACATCTCCTTAAAAATTAGAAACTACTTTTTTCTTACATAACCCAAGGTGGTCATTACTGCCAAGTAGATGGTACTTCTTGAGTGCTAACTTAGGGAGCCAGGTTCTTTCCAGAGAATGGCTCTATCATTACATAGATCCCAAGAGTATTTTGCATTCTGCTGGCAGGCAGGACAAGAGATCACAGAGAGGTGACACTGTTTCTTAATTACCTGGGCCTGGAAGTGACCTCACTCTGCTCACTTCTGATTGAGGACATGAAGGTACCGTTTAGATACAACGGGACCAAGGAAATGTAGGCCCTCACAGGGCACCCACTTTCCATGAACAACTCTATTCTATGGAAGAATTTGGGGTGGACAATAGAATACTTACACTACATGATCCCCCACATTTTCAAAATATTGACATTTTATAAAAATGTTCACATATATTACTTCATTTTGTCCTGCAAATGATATTTATAGTATCCCCAATGTCTAGTTGTAAAAAATGAGGCTCAAATACTGGAATTATTTTTATGTCATTTAGCTAGTGAGTGGCTTTATTTGAGACAAAAGCAATACATTGTTCCATGATGTCATGCTATTCTCAGTGGATCCTGCAGAATTAAACTAGATTTACTTATTTATACTGACACCAATTCCTCTGACCAAGAATATTGCAGATGAACTTGAATAAAAGTCATAAGAAAATTAAAACCATACAATTATTATGGGATTTCCTTCTACTTGTTCTTGACTGATTTGGGACATAAAGTAATTGAACAAAGTTTATATATTGATTTTAGGTATTATAACCCTTTTTATAAGTTCTTAAAATGTTGGGACCATATTACCTAAATGATGTCTATTTTCTTAATCTTTAGTGCAGTGTTTGGATGCAAATATGCAATTTATTTTTGTTTGAAAACTTATTATTAAGACTGAGATTGGGTGAGAGGATAAAGCAAAGGCAGAGAAAATTAAGCATTTGTTCCTGGAGTTGACTTGGAAAAGTTACTTTTTTTTTTCTTTAGCGAATTTGAGCAAAATAATTCCTAATCGTTTCATGTCCAATTTTCTACTCATGAATATATAGGTTAGATAAAGACATTGAAACTTATTGGCCTTCACAATAGCTATTGAGCCAATTGGGAATCCATGCTCCTGTATGTGCTCTACGATGACACAGCTGAATGAGAGAGTGACGGTCTCTGTGCTGGTCCAGAGCTCTTTTTTGGAACTTTTAGTCAGTCCCTTGGAGAAGTCAACTTTCCTCTGCCTTGGCTGACTTCTCCAATGTAATAACCTGGTTGGTTCCCACTCTGCTGGAGAGAAATACAACTCAATAACAAGCCTGTAACCAAAGAAACGTGATGGTGTCCACCCAACTTTCCCAGGGAGAGTAAGAAGTGAGGTGTCCCAGCATGTCACCATGCTAGGCTTAGGGACAGCTGCACAACACATTTCATAACAACGAACAGACCAAACAACTGCCAAAATAATTTAATTGTTAAAGCAGTCAAATTGTAAAACCCAGCAACTTGAACTTTATACAGACTAAATAATGTGTTTCCTTCCAACAGCCCAAGTGGCAGAAGGGCGATCCCCTAAATTATTATATGCCATACAGAAGCCAAGGTACACACTTCTTTCCTTTGTCCCATTACTCTTATAATTATTTACATATGCGATATTCTTAACTGTGTGCATCCATGAAGTATTTAACACTCTACCTTTCTATTATTCCATGCAGTTTGGAATATGTTTTTAAAATCAGTATTATTGCCTCGAGGCCCAGTGCATGAATTTGTGCATGGGTGGGGTCCCTCTGGGTAGTCTGCAAGGATCAGGCCCAAATCTGCAGTCCAATGCCTGCCTGCAGGTCCTACCTACCGCTCTTGCTCATCCTGGATACACTGTGCCTTCTGTGGGCTCACGCCCAATCAGTCCCAATCCAGAGAGGCTTGCGTTGCCCAAGCAGTGCTTACCAGCCATGAGCCCTGCATCTGGCACCCTTCCAAGGGGAGTGGCCTGCAGGATTGGGCTGAAACCGGCTCTCTAACATCTCCTGAGGGATCCTGGATTGCGAGAGGGTGCAGTCCAGGTTGAGGGATCCTACTGGTGCAGGATCGGGCCGGGGGAGGGATGGCGGGAGGGCTCTAGGGCATGCAGGGCATGTCTGGCCCATCTCATTCAGTCTTGATCGGCCAAACCCCAGCAGCAAGCTAAGCTACCAGTCAGAGCATCTGCCCTCTGATGGTTAGTGCATGTCACAGCAACTGGTTGATCAGTTGACTGTCTGCCCCCTGGTGGTCAGTGTACATCATAGCAAGTGGTTGAGTATTCTTAGCATATTATTAGCATACTAGAGGCCTGGTGCACAAAAATTTGTGCACTTGGGAATGTCCCTCAGCATGGCCTATGCCGACTAGCAATCTGGGACCCCTCAGGAGATGTCCACCTGCTGGCTTAGGCCCGCTCCCTGGGCTGTCGAGCCTAAGCTGGCAGCCAGACATCTCTTTGGCAGCCTGGGGGCCCTAAGGGGATGTCCACTTACCAGCAGGGAGCAGGCCTAAGCTGCAGTCAGATATCTTTAGCTCTGCTGAGGAGGCGGGAGAAGCTCTCGCCATCACTGTTGTGCTGGCAGCTGGCAGCCTGACTTGTGGCTGAGTAGAGCTCCCCCTGTGGGAGCGCACTGACCACCAGGGGGCATCTCCTCCATTGAGGGTCTGCCCCCTGGTGGTCAGTGTGTGTCATAGTGACCAGTCATTCCCAGTAGGACCTGTTAGGGTCAATTTGCATATCACCCTTTTATTATATAGGATTATACTTTGATTGGTTGTTTGGTTGTTCTATCGTTCAGTCTATTTTCATATTACCCTTTTATTATATATGATTATGTTGGATTGCCTGTGATTATATAGAAAAATAAGGCTCAGAAATAATAAATTTGGTTCTGGCCAAGATGGGAATAACAAGTAAAGGATTTAACCTGCTACCTGAAACAAGCAAACATTCTAAACAAAGATAAGAAATACAAATTTTGAAGGCACTGGAAATCGATATACAAAGATTAGTGATCCCTGGAAAATGAGAATTAAAGGAGATGAGTCAAGCGATTGGTCCAGCTTACTACTTTGAGAAAATCTCCAAGCTTCAGTGCAGGGAGCTGGAACCAACTCAGAACCCAGAAAATTCTCTACGTTAAGAAGATAGTGCTGCATCCATGAAGACCAAAGTGCTGTATTTGCAGAGTAAAATATCAGAGAGGTGAAGACTCTAGAGAGTCTGTGACATTGGTGGTAAAGACAAACTAATGAAACAGAAAGGGAGTGTAGTACATACTCACACTTTTAAAGAACTGATTTGAAATAAGAGCAACAATTTAAGAGTTTAATCGTTCCACAAGTGTTACTGAAATGACTAGATAACCTTTTGTAAAAACAATAACTCTGATTCATACCTAGCAACATGTACAACAATTAACTCTAAATAAATTACAGTATTGATTGTAAAAGTCAAACTGGCAAAGCATCTAGAAGAAAACATGGGATAAATTCTTTGTAACATTAGATGGTTGAAAATTTTACAGCTATTACCCCAAAAGCATGGTCCATAAACCCACACAGATAAATTGGTAATTCATTAAATTTCTTAGTGCTTGCTCTTCTAAAGACACTGTTAAAAGAATGAAGAGACTGACCATAGAGAAGGATAAAATATACATAAATATGCACAAATATTTTATAAATGCCTTACATTAAGAACTCCTATAACTCAATAAGGAACCAACCCCACTAAATAATAGGCAGAAGATATGAACAGACCCTTCACCAAAAAACATGTACCAATAGCAATTTAGCATGTGGAAAGAAACACAATATCATTAGTCATCACAGAAAAGCAAATTAAAACATGCTGGGTTACCATTAACATTATTAGCATGACAAACATTTAAAAACTGAGCCTTCAAAGTATGAGCAAAAGTGTATAAGAATGGAAATTTGCATAAATACTGGTGAAAATGTAAAATATAAATTTTTAGAAATCAGTTTGGTAGTTTCTTAAAATTTAAATATTTACCTACCATGCGGTACAGTATTCCATCTTATGTATTTACTTGGACATTTTTTAAATGGTTTCATATATATGAACATTTTATTTCTTATTACTGACTAGTGTTACATTGTGTGAATAGATCACATTGTTTATTCATTTATTGATGGTATTTGAACTGTTCCCAATTTGTGCCTATTAAAAATAAGACTGATATAAATATCCATGTACAAGCTGAATGGGCATTTGCTTTTATTTTTCTTGAGGAGAACTGACCATTGAGTTTAGCAATGTGGAGGCCACTGGTGACACTGACAAGGGTCATTTTGTTTTTATTATGGAGTAATAAAAGCTAAATTCTGTTCCAAGTGCTGGATTTAGGAGAGAAGAGGAGATGAGGGACTGGAGACAGCCAGTCCAGACAATTCTTTTTAAAAAAATTATATATATATATCTTTATTGATTTCAGAGAGGAAGGGAGAAGGAGAGAGAGAGAGAGAGATAGAAACATCAATAATGAGTGACAGTCATTGATTGCCTGCCTCTTGCACGCCCCACACTGGGGATCCAGCCTGCAACACAGGCATGTGCCCTTGACCGGAACTGAACCTGGGACCCTTCGGTCCGCAGGCTGACACACTATCCACAGAGCCAACCTGGCCCTGGGGCAATACAAGGAGGGAAAAAGTAAAATCAGAAGAAGTTTCTTTGTAACAAAATGAGAGAAATAACAGTGTGCATGGTGACAGCATTAACTCAGGAGATAGAAAAATTTGATACAAGGGAGAGAAGGTAATTGATAGAGCAGCACACGGAAGTAAAGGGAATAGAATCTAGTTTACAGTGGAAGGGATTGGCCTTAACTAGGAGTATGGACAGCTCACAGATTATAAAGTGGGAGGAAGCAGAGTATGCAGACATTAATATTGCAAAGTGGATAAAAATCAGAGTAGGAGTTTATAGAAGTTTATTCTAAAGTATTCTTTGGGAGGCAGTGGTGCTTTATGACTCCTTTTGCCCTACAAAGGCCGAATTAAATAGCTATAATAGAGTCCATATGGCCCACAAAGTCTAAAATATTTACTATATGGCCTTTTTCATAAAAGATACAAAAGCTTGCCAAAGAGATTGGAGCTTCTGTGTTCCAGCTTAGTCATGCATTCAACAGATTTTTAATGTCTACTTTACACCATATTCTTTGTAAGGTAATGGGACAGAAAGCGCTAAAGCAATTGACTTTATCTCCCATTCTTTCCCTTGCTCACAAAGCACCTCCTGCCAAGATCACTGATGATAACCTCAAGGCACATACTCGGGACAGCCTCTATCTTACTTGTTCTCTTGGCCAATTTTGAACAAATTAACATATACATACATTGGGTGCACCCATATTCTCAAGACCCTAGGTCAACCTTACATTCTTTTTACATGAAAAATTTGAGCTGATCTTTCAAGAAACCAGGGAATATCACAGATGATTTACAAATTATTATCTTGGGAGTTTAGAAGGCATTTCGTAAAATGAAACAATGGAGGAAGTGTTTGATCCATAGGAAGAAGTTAGAAATAGTGAGTTAGGCCAAAAAGAAATGCGATTTTTAGGGTCATTAGCATATAGATGACAGTTGAATCCATGAGAGTAGAAAAATAGTAATTTATGGGTTATTCAAGGAAATTAAAAATAATCAGCAGACAACAGTGTAGTTCAAGTCATTTCAACTCAACAACTGACCCTCCCCACCCCCACCCCATGCTCACTATTTGCCAGGATGTAGACTTTGAACAAAATAAAATAGTCAAAAATTAAAGAGGTGATAAGGTGAAAACTCAACCTCAATCTATATTACTTGGCAAAAAAAATAATTGTAATGTGATAATTCATTGAATGAATTTATTAAATGCACTGCATTTAGTCATATTTTGAACCCATTCCTATGACCATAAATTATTTAATGCCTTATCCTTACATTTACACAGCCAAACAACCCAAACAGTATCTTTCTATAAATTTTACACAATTTACTCAGAATATCACATTTCTTATCTGAATCCTCTGCAACTGGAGGTTCCTCAAAAGCGGCATCTTTGCTTCCTTCAGGCCACTGTTTGTATTTTGCCTCTGACTCAGGACATGTCAAGAGTGGCTGTATTTGTGGAATCATGACCTATTTTTTTTTAAGATTGCTATTTTCCCACTTATTTTTTAGTCTTAAGATATTGTTTCCCATGATACCAGAATCAAAGCAATGTTGCCTGGTGATAATCTTTCCATCTTCTTGTTTCAATATATAAGGAGCAGTAAAACTGTCAACTTCTTAATTCTTTCTCTGCCCACCTCTCTCTTTATGACCCTGAAGTTCGTTTATAATGGGGGAAGCTGTTAGGTGCGCTGTTGGTGGGCTGGGTTCTCAGAAGTATACAATTTCACAGAGAAAGCAGACCTTGGCTGTTTCTCTCCTTTAATTTGTTAAAAGTTCTCCTTTTGACTAAAGACAAGAGAAGCAGCTAAACATGTGATTGATCTGATTAGAAAATTAGACATCATGTGACACTGATTCAAAACCATTTTGTAAAATAATTTAAAGACATCAATTTTTATTTTGATTAATGCATTTTTAAACAATGCTTTTTAAAAATACATATAAATAACTTTGTAATTCATTATTTGAGTCTTCGTTTCTCGGTTGCCACAGGGAAGAATACTTGCTATTTTTACAAAACTGCCATCTCGCTCTAAAATGATATTAATCTCAATCAGGGTTTCCCAGCCTTGGCACTCAGGCCATTTGGGGCCAGAAGTGTTTGCTTTTGAGAGGCTGTTCTGTGTATTAGGGGATGTTTAGCATCGTCCGGGCTTCACCCCACTAAATGCTGGTAATGTCCTCCAAATTGTGACAGTTAAAAATTTTTCCTGACATTTGTGGGTGGCAGAAGAAGAGGGATGAGATTGACTAACCTAAATTTAACAAAACTGATTTTATTCAAAAGTAATTATTGAAGGAAGAATTTAATGAAGAGGTTTTAGAGTTTTGGCTTACCTTAGTTTCATTCTTCTGTTCCTCCCTCCCTCTTCTCTTTTCTTCTTGTCTTTACCCTTCCTTCCTTCTTCCTTCCTTCCTTCTCCCCTTCTCTCCTCCTTCTCCCCTCCTTCTTCCCTCCTTCTCCCCTCCTTTTCCCTCCTTCTCCCCTCCTTCTTCCCTCCTTCTCCCCTCCTTTTCCCTTCCTTCTTCCCTCCGTCCCAAACACATCAATCCTAAACTCCCTTCCCTGCCTTGCCTGGCACTACCTGTGGAATCACCAGTAATGACTGTGGTCTAGATTTCCCCCTCAATCCTGTCTCCTGCCACCTGACCAAGTCCTGGAACTTCCCCTGTGGCCCTACATGACATGTTGTGACCCCTCTCTGGGACCTGTATAATGAACATCCTCCTTCTGAGCCTCATCATCATCATCTCTTCCTGTGGCCACACCAACTGTACCATAAAAGTAAATGTGCCAAATTTTACAGGGAAAGCTTTAATGTACAAAATCTCACAGATGAACTACCCTCCTGGAAATAGTGTGGTCCTGAGACTTTCTGTAGTAATCTTGTATTCTATTTCTGTAATTTATGATCTTTCTGAATTATAACCAATATTCCATTCCTGAAACACTTACCCTCTCAGATCTGCCTTATCCTCCAGTTATCCAATCCTGTGACCACTGGACAAGTGCTGTCTATACCTTGGTTTCTTAAAGAAGGGATTATCATCCCCAAATTATAGAATTTCAGATATTAAATGTTTGCCAAAATTTAATTATTTTTCCATTGCAATATACTTTCTTAAATTGAATTTTAAATAAGCATGAGCCACTATAGTAGGCTTGTGCTATAAATGGTGTGCATGCCTATAGGAAAAATTAAATGTTGCCATCATTTTTTTATGGATTGGTTTCAATCTCATGCATCTCAGTTCTCCTTGCCATTAGTTTACTTCCTCACAATTGACTGCATTCAAACTAAAATGCCAATATAAAAGTGCTGCTTTTGCTCAGAACTCCATAATTTTCTATCATTTATCAGGTATGAGTTAAGCATCTTGAGGTAACATGTGAGGTCTCTATGACATAACCTCTGCCTACTTCTCCAGGTTTATGATTCTAATAGTATTCAACTGCTCATAAGTTTCCCTGTGTCTACTCTTGCCTTTATAATAATTGTTTCTGACATAAAGGCTTATGCATCTCTGCTTGGAAGAGAATCTTCCTATTAGCTAATTCTTTTTCAACCTTCACAACTCAATTTATAGATTGTCAACCTTGGTAAAATCTTTCTTAACAACCCTACTCTGAACTCTGGGTTATACACCCTTTTATTCCTAATATCATTATAATAATCTGTTATCTTTCTATTATCACTCTTAGTACATAGCAATATAATTATTTGTTTTGAGGCTTATCTCCTCTAATATCTGATACATGTTTGAGAACAAGGTTGTGTAATTATTTGTATAATCAATGTCTTAAAAAGAGCTATGAATATAAGAACCATTATATAAATATTTGTTGGGTAGGTGAATTAATTTCATCTCCATATCCTCAACTTACAGCTAGGTTGTAAATTTTTATAATGATACTTTAAAAATTATCTTTTGAAAATAGGGCAGCCTCCCTAACTCACCTAAAAAGTTCTATTGAGTGCAAATCTCAAGATAAGGTATGAAGAGATCTTCAGAAATTCATCCTTTTTTGAAAAACAATTATATGACACATTTTTTTCTTATTGATTGCCACAGGCAGAATCATCTTTGAGGATAAAGGATGGCATGTCTATTTCAGACAATCAGAAAAAGCACACGACTCTCTGAGCCTTTAAGTGGAAGGAAACAGTTTTAAATTGGTTTCCCATTTAGATAAACATATAAACCACCTGGAAAGCATATGCATTTTAAACTCTGACATTAAAGTCCAAGAGTGAAGGGAGGGGAGTCATGAGGGAGTTAATGGTTTGTAAAAAGTATAGATTTAGGTGATCTTGCTGAAGTTGCATTCTTATAAAACCTTAAATGATCAAGTTCACAGTATATAAAAGCTTAGACAGTCCTTAAATGAAGTTAATGGTTGGGCCAGAGGGGGCAGAGGAGGAGAAAGTGGTGGCAGTCAGGTAGGCACAGATTTCAAGATGATGTTTTGTTTGGTAATCTAAGATTGTCCTAGTCAAAGTGTTTTGTCCTTTATGAATCCTTCAGTGACTCCTCTGACACACGCTTTTATTGCCTAAAACTCTTTGTATTGTGCTTTCCTCCCCAATATAGTCAGAAGACTGCACTGGAAGTTCAAAGGCAAATCATGCCTTACCTTAACCAGATAAACTTCTTCCTTCATCTCTGGAAATGAAATCTAAGCTCTCATTGATTATAGCTGTGAATTAAGCCTGACACATCATTCATCAGGGATCAAGGCTAATGATCTGTTCTCAGAAGACACATCTAGGCTAAGACCACTAAAGCCCTGCATGGACCCGACAGTGATGTAATGTGTGAACGATTATACATGAGTCACTGTGATTCCCCACCTTTGCAGAAGCATTTCTTTTTAAAAACCGGTGTTTTAAGATTATCTTTGCTTCCTCTGCTCTGGAGCCTCCAGGGCTCAGCATTTCACTGCCAATCTTCTTGAGCTCAAAGTAGATGCCTGAACTTTTCCAGCTGGTCATGGTTGAACTTAAAAGAAGGACACCTCTGTTACAATGGGAGAGTTGGAACTAGTACTTTTTAAATAAGTCCTTGCATCTTTATCATAATACCATGAGGTAGGTTGATTATACCCATTTTACATACGATAGGAGCAAGTATCACTATAGTGCCATGACTGTCCTTACCTTCTTCTTGGAATATACAACCAGCTAGAAGAAAAGAACACTTCAGGGCTACAGGACAGTTAGGCCTTGTGATTTGGGATACCCAGCCAGGACTGGAAGGGTTGCCCAGTGCCCTTGAAGGACTCCCAACAGACTCATAAAATTCATTTCCAAGCTCATACAGAAATAATAAAAGAGCTCTTTAATTCCAGGCCACTCTGACCATGACATCTCTGCTTTCTCTGCTTCATCATATTGAATTTATTTCAGACTCTCCAAAGTTCACTCAGACTTGCTTCATTGGATCCCCACTGCAAAGACTTATGGTTGATTGCGTATATTCTGTTTTCCTAAATCTCACTCAACAATTCTAATTTTCCTTGTGATTCTAATTACATTTTACATGCTGACTACATTTGTATTAAATGTCCCCCAATATCTGCTTTGCTAATTGTATAAAAAGTGGACAGATACATGCAAAAAAATGAAACTTCACCACTTTCTTGCACCATATAAAAGAAAAAACTCAAAATAAATCAAAGACTTAAATGTAAGACCTGAAATCATAAAACTCCTAGAAGAAAACATAGGCAGTAAACTCTCTGAATTGCTCTTAATAATATTTGTTTCTGATAGATCTCCTTATTTAAATGAAACAAAATAAAATAATAAACAAATGAAACTACATCAAACTAAAAAGTTTTTGCACAACAAAATAAACCAACAAAACAAAAAGACAGCCTCCTGATTGGGAGAAGATATTTGCCATTGATACATCTGATAAAAGGTTAATATCCAAAATGTATGAAGAACTCAGACAATTTAACACCAAAAAATCAGAGGACCTAAATAGACATTTCTCCAAAGGATATACAAATGGCCAATAGACATATGAAAAGATGCTCAATGTAATTAGTCATCAGAGAAATACAAATTAAAGACACAATGAGATATCATGTCACACCTATCAGAATAGTTATCATCAATAAATCAACAAACAGCAAGTATTGGTGAGGATGTGGAGAAGAGGAAACCTCACACACTGTTGGTGAGATCGCAAATTGGTACATCCCCTATGGAAAGTTGTATGGAGGTTCCTCAAAAAATAAAAACAGAACTACCTTATAACCCAGCAATTCCACTTCTGGGTATTTATCCAAAGAAATCCAGAACACTAATTTGAAAAGATATGTGCACTCCTATATTCACTGCAGCATTACTTACAATAGCCAAGACAAGGAAGTAATCTACACCCATTGAGAGAATATTAGATAAAGATATGGTACATGTATACAATGGAATATTATTTAGCCATAAAAAGAAAAAAAATCACACCATTAGTGACAACATGGATGGACCTAGAAGATATTATGCTAAGTGAAAAAAGTCATACTGTGAAAGTTAGGTGGAAAGTGTATTGCATGGCTGGGTAAAAAGCTTAAAGGAATTAAGTACAAATTGGTAGTTACAAAACAGTTAAGGGGATATAAAGTACAATGCAGAGAATATAGTCGGTAATATTATAATAACTCTATATGGTGCCTGGTGAGTATTGGAAACACCACAGACTATAACTTTGTAAATTATACAAGTGTCTGAACACACCTGAAACTAACATAAAAATATTATCTCAACTATAATTGAAAAATACAAAAATATTGTAATTTTTAAAATCTTGATGCTTTGGTTTTTGCATTCATAAAACAGGGGTCTAATATGCACATAAGAGTAATTATGGAGTAACTTAAATAAAATAGACAATAATTAGAAGAGTGCTTATCACACAACAGGCACTTACTAAGTATTAATGGCTTCATGATCATCATCATCATCACCATCATTATCATATCTATTCTCACCAATATATAAAAAGCTGTATTATCAACTATATTTAGCTAACACTTAACTTTTAGAATCAATAAGTATTTATCAATCTTTGTTCCTTCTGATTCACACTTGTAAAATGTGGTCCTGTTAATTCTTGCTTGTGTCAGTAAGTGTCCATGCAGATACAGAAACCACTCATATTTCAAACAGCATAGGATCAAATACTGGGAATTAGTTGCTTATAAAATTGTGTGATGGCCTGGGGGAGTGCAAGTAAGAAAAGACAGCACTGTACTACTGAATCCAAGAGTGTGTCATCACTGATATGACTCAGAGGCCACTATGCTGCTGCCTGCCCTGCCACTTTCTTTTTTTTTTCATTTTGTTTTATTGCTTGAAGTATTACAAAGAGTGTTAGATAGGTCTCCATTTTTTCCTTTGACCTTCCCCTCTCCTCTCCTACCCCCCAGTTAAGAGATCCTCTCCTACTCCCCAGTGAAGACTTGTATGCATGCATATAAGCATAATCCCCTGCCACTTTCATCACTACACATACTATTCCCACTCATTCAGCTATGGTCTGACTACCAGAAAACCAAACCAATGACTAACCTGTTTCTAAGCTCCCATTTCGTAATATTGCTGTTAAGAGAAAGTGCAGCAGGAAGGAGATCAATAGCATATCATCTTTTCAAATCTCAGGCAAAGGAGTTTCGGACATATAGTTTTCAGCTTCTTTTCCTTCTTCTTTTGTCCTGAAAGTTCTGTCCTGATAATGTCCAATGGTCATTCGAGTATAGCTAACTACCAAATCCCCATTCATAGCTCTGACCTTTCTCTGTCAAAAACATCATTCCAAGAAATATTGGAAATTTCCATATGCATATTATATCACTGTCTCAAACTCAATGCATTTAGAGTATAACAAAACCAAACACAAAATTTAACGGTCTCTTTGTACGTTAATGATACATTTACCTTTTAGTTAATGATACATTTTCTCTAAAATGTTCATGTAAAAAATCAGATTTTATCACAACCTCAAATTTCTCCTACTATTGTTTGATAAATGGTTCAGAGTTGAAAATCTAAGAAAGAAAGAAATAGAATGTACAGTCTTTAAATGATCTTTCATAAATATCAAATCTCTTATTTTGGATTTTTTAAAAAATGGTCAGTAGCAGCCTAAAATTTATATACCTTACCACAGAGCAAGATATTACAGTGAGTATATTTTAGCTCTGATTACAGTGAATTTTTATGTTTAACCATAAATAATTGGGAATGCTGACATTCCACTATGGTAATTGAGAAGTCCTACAAAGAGACTCACTGGATGGAGAGATTGTTATAACATAAGATATAAAATTACCAGCTGGATAGATAAAATCAGGATTTAATTTTATCTTTGATATTTACTAGATGTGTGACCTTGGGAAAGTTACTCACAGTCATTAATCCTTGGTTATTTAATTGCAAAATAGAGGTAAAAGTGGAACCCACATCATAGGGAAGTCATTATGAAGATTAAATGTGATAATGCTATAATAAATTATTTAAATACAGTACTAGTCTCCTAGCTAAAAACAACCAATACATTTTGGTTAATATTAATATTATCATTGCTGATATTGATGCTATCACTCATTCTTTTGAATATGTTTTAGGGCAATGCTGCAGTTGATATAATTCAATAGTGATTATTATGCCTTATAGATTCACATCTATAGAACTGATTAGAAACCCCTAGGGACCTGGATACAATTCAGTGTAGAATCCTAGGGTTTCACATAGTTAACAGACGTATTATGTTGCATAGATTGGAAGATGATAAGAAATAAATAAGTATGGCTCTAGTCCCCACAATCAATTTATAAATATTGGGAGTTAATGTGTGTATGTTTCTGTGAGTTGGGGGGATTTAGGTGCTAATCAGAATTTGAAAACCGTTAGGCTAAGTCATCAGTAAAAATCATCTCTTCTACTAAGTAAAATGGTAGATTCTGTTGATACTTATTAAAAAGATGTGCATGTTTTATTTTAAGTTCAGCTATACTCTACACATGTTAAACTGAACAACATAAAAAGCTTACTATAGAAGAGAAAATGTTAAACTCTCACTTAAGCCTCTATTTCTCTCTCTTTTTTAATGGTATTATTGAAAGTAAACATATGTCCTCCTCCTCCCCCCCCCTCCTTGACCTCTTCTACATCTCTATTTTTCAATGTGATAGTAGCTTTGATTGAATCTTGAATCAGGACTCAGAGAGCTCACTATAATTTATTATAAATCACCAAGAATTATACAGACTTGTACTTTGGGTCAGGGATTGTCTTACAAAGATATTGTAAATGATAAGTAAAGGGGAGCAGAATATGCCACCCCCAAATATGCCACTTTGGCATACAAGTTATTTTGAATTAAAGCTACTTAAGAAACAACCATTGCAAGAAGCACACTCTGACCCTTTGTCCCAAGGAAAGCAGGGAATAATCCCCCGTGTGAAAGGTACCCCCCTGAACCAGGAAGGTAGAAAGCATCCTTATCACCAGAGATAAGGAATTTAGGGCCCAGAAGGCTATATAAATAAATCTTGTTTCTTCTTCACTAATTTACTTCTCTAAACCCAAACCCCTTTGTCTCGTCAAAATGTATTATTTCTTTGTCTAAAAGATGTAAAAAGCTGCCTTCTTTGCTCACTTCTTTGACTCTTGTATTTTTGTGAATTCCCATATGTACAAATTTAAACTTGTTTTTCTCCTATTAATTTGTCTTATGTCAATTTAATTACTAGGCCAGCCAAAGAACCTAGAAGGGAAGATGGCAAAAGCGTTCCTCCCCTACAGAAGATGAGTTCCCGTAACTCTATACATGGACTTGGCTCAACAAAAACTCCTTCAATAAATGAACAAAATTTAATTAATTAGAACCTAATTTACTATTATACTTTTGACCTCCAATTCCAATTATGAAAAAAATTTACATTTTTACATTAAATTTGAAATAACTGAACTTTGTCCAATGTGGGCAAGTTTCCTCCCTGTCAAAGCGACCAGCTTTTAAAAGCATTTTTCTGTCTCTCAGCAGCTCCTATGGTCTGTAATTCCATGCAAAGTTGGGAGACAACAGGAGAACAGGGATGAAGTCATCAGAACATCACACAGAGCAGGAAGTCATCACCAAAGCACGGGCACACTGTTCTTCTCCAATCTGAGCGCGACTGTCCACAGAGCACTTGCTAGGACATCCCAGTGTAGACACATGTCTGGCTTCATCTGGAAGAAGCAACAGAATGACATTCTGTTTCCTCAGGCAGTGAGAGACTTGCTGAAAGCCCATACCATTTGCAGGGCAGGGAGCTGTGGGGAGCTGGGGCTGGAGGCTGGGGGCAGCTCTGCCTGCTTGGCACAAGCAGATATTTCACGGGAAGGCAGGAAAGTTTTGCAAGGCAAGGGAGCTAGGGGAATGCGCTGAAAAACCACACCTCTGCCTTTTGGCACTATAAATCAACTGGAAAAGATTCTTTGGGGGCGGATTTTGGAAAACGTTTATGCTCATGATGAAAGCACACATTCTAACGGAAGGCCTGTAGCAGACTAGAGCTTAGGAAGTAAACTGCAGGAGGACATTTTTAAAGAAAAGCCAATGCTCTTAGGAGACCGCAGCTCACTGGGAACAGATGATGAAGGTTATGTTGTGATTATAGACATGCCATCATGGAGTTTGCAGTAGAGTAGGGAAGTAAAATGCACAGAAAAAAATATATATATATTATATGAAAGCAAAGTACAGATAAATTGGATATGGGGTAAAGAATGAAAGAACAATTACTTTACAGAAGCAATGCATCCTACAGACATTATAAAACATAAAGATGGGGTATTTAAAACACACCCCCCCACACACACACACCCCGAAAGGATAAGTTTGAAGCTTTCCCATTTCAGGGAAAACAATTTCTGTCATGTTATTTTACCTTTATTAAATTCTAAAAGTAATTAGAATCTATTCAACTCCACGATTCTATTGGCATTTTCAAGGGGATTATGTTACATTTATAAATTAACTTGGAGAGAATGGATATCTTTCAAATATTTAGTCTTACTCTAAAGGCTTATCTCACTGAATGAGCCCATGCTTTTCTCTATGTGACCAGCAGCAGTGTGCTGGATCCTTGCTTTCTCATATAATATCCATTTCCATTGTTTCACCATGCAGTTTGTTTTGTCTTGGTAAGTGTTTGGATTTCTTGTCATTAAAATTGATTGGGATTGGAGTATGGGATATAGTCATAGAATGATCCTGTCCAAAAATAATGTCTGCCTCAGGGGTAAGGGTAATAAAGACTATGTAGCCTTGAGACAGAAAATGTATTTTCCAGTGAGATTTACTCTTGTTGTGTGTTTTCTTAACCTTTGCCACACACATCTTTCTATATATACTATGTCTTCTCACGTCTAAAAACAAAAAGGCTAAGATTCCTTGAGTGAGAGTGGATTAAAGGGATAAATTTGTGTTGAGAAATATACTCTCCACTGAGAGAATATATTCCTACCCACCTTCCTGGGGCCCAACCTTTGAGGCTGGCCATTCCTGTGAGACACTGACCACAATCCATTTTTAATTCTCAACTAAAATATGCTAAAGAGATAAAGTTATTTTTCTCTAAACTAATAAACTATGTCTGAATTTAGGCACCAGCACCAAATGGTCATAATCTTTAGAAAATGAGTTAATGAGTCAACCTCACAGTGCTTAAGCAGTGGATTAATGTAAATATTTTCATAGGAGATTATTAACTGTTTCGTAGACATATAAGAAAAATACACACACACACACACACACATGGTTTTTTAGTTAATTTGTGGTATTATACTGAGAGCTAGATGTCTTCTTAAACCAAGACTCAATGGATGCAGGTCAAGAAATCATGATCTATATTAAAATTATCTTTAAAGGTATTAGCTGCAGATACAAATGATGGAAATGAGCTCCATATGAGATGATCATAGCAACTACCATATTTTCCAGCATATGAGATGACTGGGCATATAAGATGACCCTCAACCTTTGAGAAGATTATCCTGGGTTAAAAAGTTGTCTTATACGCAGGAAAATACGGTAATGAAATAGACGGTGTCTAGAGATAACAGTACCTATTATAAAGGACTCAGGAGCCCTAGATGGTTTGGCTCAGTAGATGAAGCATCAGCCTGTAGACTGAAGGGTCCCAGATTCAATTCCTGTCAGGGGCACATGCCTGGGTTGTGGGCTCCATCCTCAGTAGGGAGCATGCAGGAGGCAACTGATCAATGATTCTCTCTCATCATTGATGTTTCTACTTCTCTCTCCTTCTTCCTTCCTCTCTGAAATCAATAAAAATATATTTAAAAAATAAAATAAAATAAAGGACTCAGGAGATAGTATTCACCCAAATTTCCTCCAAAAAGAAAGAAACTTTTTTATTGATTTTAGAGAGGAAGGGAGAGGGAGAGAGGAAGAAAAACATCAATGATGAGAGAGTATCATTGATCTGCTGCCTTCTGCATGCCCCTCTCAGAAGGTGGAGCCCACAGCCTGGGCATGTGCTCTACCCAGGAATTGAACCATAACCTCCTGGTTCATAGGTCGATGTTCAACCACTGGGCCACACTGGCCAGGTAAAGAAAAGCTTTTTTTAAAAAAATATATTTTATTTACTTTTTTACAGAGAAGGAGAGGGATAGAGAGTTAAAAACATCGATGAGAGAGAAACATCAATCAGCTGCCTCCTGCATACCCCCTACTGGGATGTGCCTACAACTAAAGTACATGCCTTTGACTGGAATTGAACTTGGGACCCTTGAGTCCGCAGGCTGATGCTCTATCCACTGAGCCAAACCAGTCAGGGCAAAGAAAAGGTTTTTAAAAAGTTATATTCATATGATTTGAAAATAATCACACAGAACAATAACCTATTTTGTTAGACCACCTATTTTATGTCATGTGTTCATAACCTGGACAGTCACATAGCAATGCTAATTTTAACAGAAAATAAAGTTTTGTTTTATAAAATCAACAATATTCTTCACTATAGTCATCATCATCTCTTCATCAATTGAAGGAAGCTAGGCCCAATGTATAGATGCTTTCAAAGAAGGTGATGTGAGTAATTAATTTTGATGACATATAAAAAATCCATCTATTTGATATTCAGAAATTTCAAATCACTTTCATCACTACTGTTGAAATTAATATAGTACCTTTAAGTGAAAATGATGACATGCCCTAGTGCAGCGGTTCTCAACCTGTGGGTTGTGACCCCTTTGGGGGGTTGAACGACCCTTTCACAGGGGTCACCTAAATACATCCTGCATATCATACACAGTAGCAAAATTACAGTTATGAAGTAGCAATGAAAATAATTTTATAGTTGGGGGTCACCACAACATGAGGAACTGTATTAATTGCCACAACATTAGGAAGATTGAGAACCACTGCACTAATGATATTAAGTCACGGGGGGAATGCTTGGACCAGAAAATAAAGCTTCCAAAAGCAGACAGAACTGGAAGAGAGATCCATATGAAAGCTATGGTTTCTAATATGGGGTAAGAGCAATGCTCAGAAAATCACTTTCTAGTCTTTCTCTCACACCCCTAAGGTTTAAGGAAAGTTAGTGGGAGCATTTCGTTGGTGGACTGGCCAATTTGCTTCACATTCTACCACCGTGCTGTAGCATGGTGATGAGGTTAAAACAATTGAGGCTGAAAGCCTAGCAATCTTGATAATGAAGAGCCTCAGTATGTCTGTCCTGAAAAATAATGAAACTCCTAGAGGAACAGTCATCTGATTCCAATGAAAGAAGCGAAGCTTTCATCCAAAACTTTGATCAAATTACAGGAAAAAATCAATGGAGTAAAATTAATGCTGGCTCTCCCTGAAAGTCAGTGCCCAATTTGCACTGAGCATAGGGCCAACCTGAAAGAGTCTGAAGCCATGAACAGCACCAGAGGCAGAGCCAGGTTTTGTGGGGGCTGAAACTGGTATAGTTTGTGGATCCCTCTTTAAGAAAACTAATTTTAAACTCCATACTTTCAAAAGTGAACATATACAACCAAGCACAGTGCTATGGCCACTGTAAAAATCTTGGAAAGAGCCCATGTAAGTTACAGTTCTGAAACTTAAGCTTTTTTGACTTGGAGGCAGATGGGGAAAGAAGTACCCATATTCCAATATCTACTTCGTGCAACTGTTATGGAGAATGTATGAGATAATATATCCCCTAGAGTATAATTAGCACATATTGCAATAAATTAGTACACATTTCAGTAAATGTTCATTTCTTCCCCTACCCTTCCTTTCCTATTTTACATAGATATCAACAATTGATGTTCCATAGCGGAAAACTCTTTAACATTTTTATATATACTTTTTTTTAAATTGCAGATATTTTGATATGAGTATGACAAAGTGGGCATTCTCCAGCAGATGGGAGATTTTGACATATTTTTAAAAAGCACTTAAAGATTTATTTACTTATATGTTTGTTTACTTGATTGATGAATGGATGGATGGTTATTATTACAGATATGGTTCCTGGGGATATAGACCGAAATTAGCATGCAGGAATTTTATTAGAGTACTCAATGATTAATTAAATCATGGAAAATGAAGGTCACATACATTGGGCAGAGGGAGAGGCTGAGCAATGCTACAGTCACACTGAAGACCGCAGCCAACCCCCCAGAAAGCTCTGAAGATGGAATTTTTTTAAAAATATATTTTTATTGATTTTTTTTTACAGAGAGGAAGAGAGAGGGACAGAGAGCTAGAAACATCGATGAGAGAGAAACATCAATCAGCTGCCTCCTGCACACTCCCCATTGGGGATGTGCCCACAACCAAGGTACATGCCCTTGACCGGAATCAAACCTGGGACCTTTCTGTCTGCAAGCCGACTCTATCCGCTGAGCCAAACTGGTCAGGGCTGAAGATAGAATTTTTATTGCTAATTCCCCAAGTTGGGATGAGGATATGTTTAAATTCTTACATCTAGGCTTTATGACATGTGGGCTGCCTCTGGGAAATAGATGTGACCTTGACGAGGTGAGTCTTTCAAGCCAGGGCAACTTCCAGAGAGTTAACAAATTAGGACTGTCAATCAGCTGAACCTCCCAGCATCTGCAGGACAGGTCCTTTCATCCTGCATGCTGGACCTGGGAAATGTGGTGCAGGGTCTGCTACAGCCTACTCTTTGCACCATCTAGTTCCACAGTGCTCCTCCAGGATATTGGCAGGTCTCTTGATGGGGATAACGTATAAGGTAAGCAGGGTCAACTACAGCTCGTCTTTAATGTCCTTGTCCACAGAAGCTGGCACCGAGATGCTCATTATCTCTTTCCTCTTCCATCAATTATAGATTCATCTTCCCCTCAACTAGTACCTCTACAGGTCAGGGTGGCTTACCTAGTTACGTGACCCTGAAGGGTCACCATGTCATTCCCAGGCTGTAACTACTGGTCTCTTTCAGTTGTCATAAAAACCAGCCAGGGGTGTGACAAGAGTCACTGAAGTGGATCACTTCTATGTCAGACATCCTTGCTAGGATGGTGACTTCTCTTGTGTACTATTCTTTTAGGCCAAAGAGCCCCAAACAACCAGGAAACAGCTATAGTTTAAGTTAAAATAGGATTGTTGCTGTTTCACTTAATAGAAACATTCTTTCTTTAGGAACCAAGATCTCTAAACCCAGATAGCCACAGTGGGGTATGGAAATCATAAATTATTCTTTAAGTATATCATCAGAAGAATGATAAGTGGGTCCATTTTTACATTCATACCTCAGTTTATAGACTTAAGCATTGTATATGTTGGGGACACAGTTACAATAGTTGGTGGGATCCTATATGGTTCGTTCAAAGACTGTGCAAGACTGAAATAACATTAGTAAAGTCTCTGAGGTAAATTAAAGGTAGGAAATGCAACTTGCTATCCAGAGTATGTTGTTACTTCAGTCAGTGAAATGAATCATTGCTCTTTCCATGGTGGAAGAGATCCAATGCAGTCATCTTGTCCTCAATGGGGAACTGGTGTCCTGAAGGAATGGTGTAATATTGGAGAGTTTTCATAGGTCTCTGCTGCTGACAGATTGGACATTTGACTGGCACAGCATCTAGATCAACTTCTTGTGAAGGGGACTTATGTTTGGGGGCACATGCACAACCTCCATCCCTGCCTAAATAGCTAGCTACTCCTTTCATATTCCCATTATGCCAGCACTAGAGTGGCTGATGACAGAGGAGGACAGGTTTAGTCATCAACTGGTTCATTCATTATATCTACTTGGTCATATCTGTTTAATAATACTTGCTTTTTGGTGGCATTATTTGGGATACAAAGACCTCCACACAATGTGACTACTCCAAATACCTCTTCTCTAGATTCCCTTGTGCCTGATCTTCCAATTTTTCTAGTCCACTTGACAAACTGGCCAAGACATTTGTCATTGCCCATGAATGGACAGCGGCTCTCTTTCTAGAAATCTAGTTTTCTCTTTTCCATGTGCTTTACTGTACTTGGACACCCTGTCGCTCCTTAATTCATGTCTTTCACCAAAGTCACATTACCATGGAGACTAATTAAAACTAGATGTCTAGATTTTAAACTCCTAGGGCAGAATTTAATTAATTTAATTCATCTGGAGAACACTCGGAGCTAAAATCCTTTCAAGCCAGCTTTCCCAAGTTCACACCTAGCCATTAATGACTCTCCTGGTGGATGATCCTCTGACTGCTGGCTAAATTAGTAGACGCTGATTAGCATGCCCTTTTAACAGTGGCATAGGTGAGAATTTTTAACATTCAGCATAATCAGGAGTATGAAATTTAGACTCTAAAGAGTGGTGATTGTTATGAACACAGCTATGCAGAGTTAGCCTCATAAGAAAAGAGCACTCGATGTATTCTCTGGGACAGCTCTCAGCAGCGGGAGAAACACTTGGTCTTGCCATAGGGATACTGTCGCACATGCTCAGTAGTGGTTTCTCGCTCCTAACTGAAAGATTAAAAGAGTTCTCCAGGAGACCGATACCCCACTTAGGTAGACTCAAACACTCTTCTCTCTGTTAGTTTCTATCAACTATCGAGAGGAGGGGAATTCTGGGATTACTCTCTGGCTAGTGAGTCCCCCTGATGTCCAAAGTATGACGTCTGAGTATAGACCTCTGTCCATCACTGAGATAATTTGCGTGGGTTACACCTTGTCTGATTAGCAATAGTCAGAGAGGCAATGTCACTTACTACAAACAACAACCCTTCAGGTGGCTGTGATTCTGTGAATATCAGAGGAGTCACTTCTCAAAAAAGTAGGGAATGGATTAGGAAGACAACCAAAAAGTGTGTCTACCACCATGCAAATAAATCTGATATGAAACCCTAACTATTGAAAATAAATCCCCAGCAGAAATGTTAATATGTTAAAGTCAACAGCATATAAAATATTGGATCCAAATGCTAGCTGACCTCTGCTAAACTGGACCTTTCTGCCAGAGAACTCTAAGAGCTGGCTTAGAAAAATGTAACTTTCCAGAGCACTGAAAACTTTTGAGCAACTAAATTCATATTTTAAAGAAGTATTTATTTCAGATTGAAGTGTTTTACTTTTCAGTCACGTGTATTTTTTTATATACATTTATGAGCATCCAGTAAATTCTAGGCTCTGTGCTGGGGTGGAACAGATGCAACAATAAAAAATTAAGGGTAAATATAATTTTCCTATATCCAAAGGGCAAAAATTAAGATGCTGGCTACCATCACATATTGGCAGGGATTTAGAAAGACAAGTAATCTCTTGCAGTGTTGGTAACATTTAGCAATTAAATCTGTAAACCGCCTGGCAAAATTTAGTGTAAATCAATATCTATAACCCCTGAAGCACAGTGATAACACTCCTGATTCCAACACACAAGTCTTTAAGGGGAAATAGACAAATATGTTTACTGTGATATTAGTTATACAGTGAGGCCCTGGAGGGAAACTGGGATTGCATTAGTAGGTAAATGTGCAGTGCTTGGAGATACCAGATGTACATACAGTAATAATCTGAAAATGCAAAGCTGAGTGGGAAATAAGTGAGAAATGTATACCATAGTATTCTCCATGTGTCTTAAAAATATATACATAGAAAAATACCAAAAATTATTGTACATGTTTACATATACAGGCCTGTGTGTGTGTATTATACATAATCTATTATATTTTCATAATCTACACACGTATATGTATATGTATATGTATATGTATATGTATATGTATATGTATATGTATGTATATGTATATGTATATGTATATGTATATGTATATGTATATGTATATAACATTTGCGTAGTTAGGTCTTGTGAGGGAATGGTACTAAGGATTGCAGACAAAATAGGAAAACCAAATTAAAACAAGACTGTCCTGTACAGATCCAAATCACCAGAGGCATAGTTGACTTGCTGTACCTGTGCCCCTTTATACCCTTCTCCCTTCCACACACACACCAAAGAAATATTTTTCAGTAAGAAAAATAACATAATCATGATGTTCCTGGAATTCTCATTCTAGAGAAGTAAATTCAGTGACTAATGGGACTGAACAAATAATGTTACACTGCCAATAGAACGCTTACCATTTTATTTGGCTTTTTTATTTTTAGAAAATCCCAAACTAGAAGAATTAGCTATATTTGCCTGAGTATTTCATTTTTAAGTATTTTTTATTGATTTCAGAGAGGAAGAGAGAGGGTGAGATAGAAATATCAATGATGAGAGAAAATCTTTGATTGGCTGCCTCCTGCACCCCCTATACTGAGATTTGAGCTCACAATCTGGGCATGTGCCCTGACCAGGAATCAAACCATGACCTCCTTGTTCATAGGTTGACACTCAACCACTGAGCCATGCCAGCTGGCAGCATTTGCACCTTTGTTGTTGTTGTTGTGTAGGTTAAGAGATGCTGTGCTGTTTTTGCTTTTTTTTTTTTTTAAAGTTCTCATCAACTTTTTTTTCCTTCTTGTCGTCTTTCTTCAAACTGTGTGATGTCCTTATACAAAGACAGATAAGAATGTTAGATCAACCTAATTCTCCTTGCCCCAGGAGTACTTGAATAGACAGACTTGGAAGCAACTTGATTTATTTGGTTTGATGACATTATATAGATTTTATTGAGAAAAAAGGCATGGACTAGCACTGTTTTGTGGAGTGTTAACACATAAAGGATGGACAGGGCAGATGTGCCCCTGCGATAGGTGACAAAATTGTCTCAGCCACTATTCGTTTGCCCTCACACTTGGAATATCCCCCAGGATATTTTATTCTGGGGACTTTCTAAGAGTCCTTCTCATGCTTAAATATCTGGTAAAAATAACCCAAACTTTAGTTTTAGGTTCTGCAGCAGCTAAAGGGTCTTCTCATGACTTCCACATTCTTCATGCTTCTTTCAGCTTCAGTGTTCTTACTTCCTTGCTTTGTGTGTTGGTTGAGGCCCAGTTCAGCGATACAAAAACTTGGCTCCTTCACTTCCATCCATTAGAAATCATACTTGGCTTTTCACTAGTTACGTAACTTTACTGAGAATTTCAGATTAACAGAGCAGGGTCCCAGTAACAGCCTTTCAATATTTTGTTGACATTTAATTTACCCTTTTCCAGAATCCAAGCTTCTGAAATGTCACTTTCACATTGTATGTTCAATTACCTGGAAACCTTATTCCTTTGCTCAAACTGCTTCTTACATATCACTGGTAATATAGTCAACAAAATTATTTTTTATCTTATAATTACTCTATTAACATGTTGATTCTCTGCTAGGAATACCCTGAGAGCAGATATCTTTGCATATTCATCTCTGTAACCTCACACTAGAACAAAAGGTACCCATAAAAGTTTGTGAGATTAATAAATAAGTTAATCAATGAACAAAAGAGTGCCTGCTAAAATAAAAGGGAAACGAAGAATAGTTAAATATCTGTAACATGAGTATTGCAGCCACAGACTTGTGGAAAGTCTCTGAATTCAACTGAAAACATTATAAATGAAACGAAAGAAGAGGTGTTTAATCTCTAAGATGTAGCTTCATAAAATCAAGTGCTATGGGTAGTACAGTAGCTGGTCTCTGAAGATGTTCCCCAATGGATCACCCTGATGCATTTACCTCCATGCACAGCCTCCTTCCTTTGATTCCGGACTGGCCCTTTGGTTTCCTTTTGACAAATAGAATATAGCGGAGTTGATGAGGCATGATTTTTGAGACTAGGTCCTAGGATGCTGTACATCATACATGTAGATCTCTTAGAACACATTCCTTCAGGGAAACTTCCATCATATAAGAAGTCTGACTACGCTGAAACTACCATGCACTAAAGAAACCCAAGCTAGCCAAAGGAGAGACCATGCGGAGAGAGAGGCATGACTTTGCTCCAGCTCACCCCAGTGGAGGTGTCAGGCATGAATGGAGGAGATCTCTGGACATATATTCCAGGCCAGACTTCAAGGAACTCTGACTCAGTCCCTGATATTGGAAGATTCCTGGAATGACTGGGATTTTAACTGAAGCATCAGTCATCTTGAAGCAATATTACATTTGGGCAATGAAACTTCTCATAAATGGCCTAATTCTTAACTTGCCTTGTATGTGATTAAATTTATTTTTCTGCCATATAGATCATTGTGTTCAGTTTTTCTTTTTCAGTCTAGATCATTAAGAGGTCTTCATTTCTCAGGTTGTATTTTTTTGCCATAAAAGTTAAACTTATAATATCATGCTGTCTTTATCTCTTAAATTAAAATGCACCATAGAGTTCCATTTCAGTAGAATGTATTTTTAAATTCAGTTCTATCCTCACCAAAGTCACCCTTTAACTAAGTATGTTTTATAACCAATTATAAGTACCTCTTCACTAAAAACATATTTATCAGATTCCCAGAGCCTGAGAACTAATCACATATATTGTTGGGGGGGAAATTACTTAACATTAAAAAGATTTTAAATACTCAATTAATATACATGGTAAATAGAATATTTGAAACAATGATGATCATGGGAAATTACTGATAAACTTAAAATTTGAAGACAGTGTTTGCCAGAATCTACTTTCTGTTTCAGCTCTTTGCTAATTTTTCCAGCCCTAGAGAATAATAAACAATTTCATCCATTCCCTAGTTTAGAATCTTGAGGTGTTCATGGCTCAATTTGCTGATCAATAACCTTAATGTGCAATATACTGGCTTCAGAAGAAAGTTTTATTTTTTAATTTGGATTCATTAGACTAGTTTTATTAAAATTAAAGAATTTCCTGACAGCCTTCCTTATAACACACATATACACTTTTTTTCTCTTCAAATAAAGTACATGATTTAAAAAAAATTTTTTTTTTTTTTTTTGCTGATTCAGGAGTTTGGTTATTTTGGCAAAAATTACTGCGATGTGATAAGGCTTCCTGGCTAAATTTACTATAATCAATTCTCAATAAAACAATAAAGAATATGCTAGCAATTTATAGCTCCTGCTTATAAAACAATGGAAGTTTGACCTATATTGTATATTTCTATTTGTTAATCATTTCCAAATGAACTAATTCTGCTAGGTACATATGTGCTCTGTACTCTAACTCTGGCTTGGGTCCTAAAATTTGATATACTCGGACTTATTTTTCAGAGGCATCTTATCATAAGAGCATGTTGAAAAGAATGTTCTGCCCATCTATGTCTACCTATTTTATGCTTCCTTTGTATGGCACTCAGTTTGAAAAGCAATACTAGTTTAATTTCTATAGTGTTTTAAAGAGTATACTATTGATATCTGCTCTCTCATTTTTATTTTTCTCACAGGCCTTCTTGCTAAGTGATTTATCTAAGCTTTCAGGCCAGCCAACAGCATAATGGGAACTTCTGTTCTAAGTATCATGCTTTATCCAGCAGAATCCTCTTTCCAGCCAAAAATTCACAAAGTAAGATTGCCTCACACATCTCCACCAACTTCGTAGGCCTTTTAGAATAAAATGCTCAAGAGCGTTTTCTTCCTTTTGACCTCAGTGATTTGCATGTGTGTAATTAATGTGTGTGCGTGGTTCAAACTTTTCTTTCCAGCAAGAACAACAAGATATATGTCCTTTTGCCTTTCACTGCTGTCTTCTCTACTTCTCCATTTCTTTTATTTATTTGTTTATTTTAGTGTCTGTGTTTCTCTTTTGATCCATTCATAGACTTTCCCCCCATGCTTATCTGGAGTCATGGCTCCTCTCTTATCATTGAGGCAGCTTTTTCCAACCAGAAGGTGAGCTCATGCTGCTTCCTGGACACTGAAAATAGCCCCGTGGAACAATAGGACCATGTCTACTCTGAAGGCTTTCTCAACTCCTTCATTATGAGTCCTTGGGAAAGGGGGACACTTTGTAATCACAGGATGATTGAATCCTAGAGTAAACGGAACACAAAAAGAAATACAAGCCTGCTCTGACTCTTCTAGGCCCAGTTCATTATTCCTCCCCTGAGTTCGGGGAGCATGTTCTACCAACATTTATTACACTGTGCTTATCACATTGTGACCAAATGCATCTTTTTATCTACTTATTGAACATACATATATTTACTGTGTATCTACCATGTGCCAGGATTCAAACAACAACAACAACAAATCCCAATTCTCAAAGAGCTTCTAATCTAACAAGAAGAAAGAAACAACAAAAAAGATAGAGCATGGAAGGGATCATATATGCCACATGACATGTGTTTTTGATCAAGAACATTAAGAATCACAGTC
>PVJC01012070.1:26773-40434 GCA_004026665.1 Murina feae | reverse complement strand
GCAAAGGGCCTGGGAAGCCCACCAAGCAGGCCGCCGACCCCCTGCCACCTCTTACCCGCTCCCTGGACCGCCACCTTGCTTTCCCACTTCCTGGTGCCCTAGTGCTACTTCCAACTGCCATAGGCAGGCAGTTGCAACAGAACCCTTTGGTTTGTTCTAGTTCCGTGGCTGTTGGCCTCCACCTTGGCTGGGTTAATTTGCATACAGCCGCTCTGATTGGCTGTTGGCCTCCATCTTGGCTGGGTTAATTTGCATATAGCCGCTCTGATTGGCTGGTGGTAACAGTCACATTTGCATGTTCCGCTTTTATTATAGAAGATTGCTTGAGTTCTACACATTCTTGATACCCATGTTTTCTAATCATATATATAGGCTTATTTTTAATAACTCATTGCTTCAGATCAGAGGCAGACAAAGCACCCTTAGTTCTCCCGATCAGCAACAGTGTTAAGGCCTGTGGGAGATGAAGCAGAAACTTTGGAGTCGGGCACCTGGGTTCATATCCCATCCCTGCTCTTCACAACCATTATTGCCCTGGCTTGGTTGAAGCTCAAAGATCTAATGTCCTTCTCTTAACAGAACTAATAACACAAATCTCACGTGAGAAATGAGTAAGTGAGATCAGGTCAACAACTCAGTTTAAAGTGAATAAATAAAGCCCATTTGGGGAGAGATATTTAAGTAGAGAATGTTATGCTATAACAGGTGCTATGTCATAGGCATTGACAGGGGCAGCTGACAGTAAGAAGCAAGAATCGGACCAGGTGAGGCAATGTGGTCTGTGCTTTTGGGTGGACCAGGTACAAACAGTGTGAATCCTGGGCAGAGTGAGCTGGGAGGCATGCGCGCCCACGGCTGAAAGTGTATGTTTATATTCCCTTTGTGATTGAGCACCAAGGTAACCTTTAGGAAGACATTTTTGAAGTGAATTTCTTAAGAGAATATCTGTCTTCCACTCCCTGACAAAGAACCTGAGGGCATCATGGCAAGTAAGGTCTAAATTTCAGAGGGCTGCTGGCCAGCTTTAATGACACTCCTGAATGATATGATCATAAGATTCAGAATACTCTGAAGAATTTGGAAGTGTGTAATGAAACGGTTAAGCTGTGATTGTGTATAAAGAAGCCAGAGACCATCCAGGCGTGGCTCAGCGGTTGAACACTGACCTATGAACCACGTCATGGTTTGATTCCCAGTCAGGGCACATGCCCAGGTTGCAGGCTCGATCCCCAGTGTGCGGTGTGCAGGAGGCAGCCAATCAGTGATTCTCTCTCATCATTGATGTTTCTTCCTCTCTTTCTCTCTCCTTCTCTGCAATCATAAAAATATATTTTTTAAGAAAGAAGAACCCAGAGTAACCCAATCCTCACTCATTCCAGCTCATCACAATGACAGTGCTGTGAAAGTTCCCGGCTCTCTTGTGCCATCAGCAAAGATAGCAAGTGTGGGCCTTTGGTCCAGCTGGAAGCTGGAAGCTGCAGGAAGGCAGATCAACGTTCTCAGGCCACCTGACAGCTGCCACACGGTAATAACAAAGCCTCAGAACAAGGCAGCTGTGCGTGAGTTTGTATTAAATGGAGAGAAAATAGGAGTTTGATATTCAGGATGCCGGGGAAATGCCCAATGCCATTCAATACCCTTTCTTATTCTGCACATTCATTAGCACGATATCTTCAAAGTACCTTTCAGTCAGGCTTAATGTCAAGTTGATGAAGGTTGATAGTCCATGAAATAAGAACAGAAGCATGGAGGGAATTCAAGGGCTTGGAGGGGCTGAGGAAAGGGATGTGGTAAAAAGTCAAACTCTGGATAAGACCATCCAGGGAATGGTGTGTTGCTCTGTGTGTCTCCCAGGTGAGATGTTTGACAAAGTCCCAGGAGCAGTTCCTCCTCTTCTCTGACTCAGTTTCCCTCAAGAGAATCAGAACTTTGTGTATAAAATGGTTTCAACCAGAAAGCCACAGGCAATGTGGAATGCGCAGGGATGTTCAAGGGGTTATTATCAGTCGCTCACAAGTGCAAAACAGAGCCCACTGTGAGGTGAGATCTGAGAAACATGTGTTGTCCCATCTGGATGGGAGTCAGAGTTCAGTGAGTCATTCTTGAGCCCTCCACCCACTCCTTCCCACAAAATGATGTGGACGAGACAGGCAGCATTGTCTACCTGTGCAGGTTTTAAGTAAGCCAATTCTCTGCGTCCACCCTCGTCTCTGAGTGGCAGCTTCCCCACCGTATCCACAGTGGTCTTTTAAGAGTGAACCCACCCCAGCAGTCTTCTATTTTCAATGAGTGTCTCCTCGTGGCCAGATAAACATTGTCTAACTGCCAACCATGCTCTCCACCTGGCCTCTCTCCACAGCACTTCCAACACTTAAGACTCTCAGTCTCAATTAGGGACCAACTTCCTCCAAGTTCAGGGTGTTGCCACTGTTTTCTCTCCAGAATGTTCTTCTTCCATGTAGATATCTAATGAAATGCTTCTCTACAGCCAATAGCCTTTCCTAATGCCCTTGGATGATACAGGACCTAACACCTCATGGCCCATTTCCACCAACTAGAACATAAGCTCCAAACAGGCAAGAGTTGTAGCTGTATTGTTCATTACTTTATTCCCAGGCCCAACCTACAGGAGGCCACGTAATTACATGCTGATGATAGATAAAGTGTGATTGGAGTTGAAAACAAGGGGAACTAACAGCTCAGTGTCCCCACATTGCTGTTGATTCCTGAGATTAAGGCACAGTCTCTGCAGGGGTTTTGTTCAAACACAGGACACTGATGAGAAGATCTGGTCTGTTGTCATCTGCACCTACTGAGACGTGAGTGGTATCATGGACCAGGTGAGCAAGTGTTCACCTAATAAGGTCTTGAGGGAATGAAACCCAAATTAGATATTTTTGCAGAGAAGCAGAGAAATAAATGTCAGAGACAGGAACCTGCTTAGATTTCTTATCTGGGGATTTGTACAATGAGGAAAGGAAATAAGTGAAAAGACCCCTGAATTTCCTACCCTCTCTTGGGGACGCCCAAGAGAGAGTAGGAGATTGTTTAAGGCGACCTTGCTTCTTTCCAGAGATGCAGACACAGGAATTGCAGAAGGACCCCAGGCTTTGAGTCCATAGACCAGAGACAGACACAGGCAGCCAAGACCTTATAGGGAGACCTTGACCAAGCCCTCCCATCACTGAGCTCTGGCGTTCATCTCTGGGAGATGAGGTTTAGGGTAATGACCCCTGATGCTTTCCTGCCCTGACCTCATATAAGCCTACAGACTGCCTTGCATAGCTTTTCTAAAATGCAGATGAAGAGTTGACAGAGCCACAGGGGATGTCCCTCAAGGTATGTGGGGAAGGAATGGCAAGAAAAAAAGTCTATCAATTGCCAAGCGCCCTCTGCACAACCCCCCTGAGGATGGATGTTGCAGAAAGCACTCAGGGACTGTCCTACTTATTTGTCAACTCAGTAGGGGGCAAATGAGGAATGGTAACATGAAGCACATACCTGTGTGCTTGTGTTTGTGTTATTTTTATTATTATATTGGAGTCAGCTCCTTTGGAAATTAGCAAAAAGGAACAGCAATTTTATTTCAGGACTCGTTTTATGTTAATAACAATTTTACTAACACTACTCCCAGGAGTCTCAATTAACAATGGGGCTGGAAAATATTTTGTCTTGTTCACTGCAGGTATTGCAACCTTCATGTGGGTTACAACTTCTACCTCAGGCCTAAGGGAGATGAGAAAGTGGAGGAAGTTCAAGCTTGACCCACAGTCCTTTCCTGACACACTTTGTGAGCAGCAAGGTGGGTACTGGTTTGCAGAGAAAGAGGGAGAGCGTTTTACCGGCCCTAACACCAGCATAGAGCCCATTAGCCCAAGACTGGGTCTGGCCAGCAGCAACAGGGGCTGCCTCCTGGAGGGAGGAGCCCACAGAGGGAAGGCTCCACCTCCTCTCTAGAGGGGAGGGGTGCATGCTCCTAGAAGCAGGTCCTCAGGAGCCATGGCTGCCAAGGTCTGGTGACATTAGAAGTGCACACTGGAAAATCCCACCTTCACTGAGAACATTTCTCCTGGGCTATCTACACAATGAACCTGAACTAGGACAGGGGGGTGATGGCCTTGTCCTAACACAAAGTGCACCCTCCCTGTGCCACACTCCTTCTCAGCCTTTTTGCCAAACAAGCTCAATACAGTTGGCGTGTGATGTTTCTGTGCATTTAGACAGTATTGTTTACAGAAATACAGGAAATTTTCAATCTTCTATGAAAACAGTAAGTGGTCCCCCACTTCTTACGCTCCTCCCCCCGCCACGCTATTTGGTATATAGAAGACAGAACCAAAGATCAAAGGCAGGTCCTGGCAGGTTCAATGCAGGGAGCCTGGCAGGGACGTGACGTGACGTGACGGAGTGCTGTGAGGTCAGAAGAGGATCACTCACTTGGCACCAACGATCTAGAAACATGTGCTGAGAGTCTGAGTGTGGCAGAGACTGAGAGGAGGACACCATCACCAAGAGGAACCGGGCTGTGTGCAAATTCAGAGCCAGGAGCCCATGGGACTTGCTGGGAGAAAGCACGAAGGCTCCTGTGGGAGCCATGTGGACCTGGAGAGTAGTCAAGTCTGAGAATACGGTGGGCTGTGGACACATCTGGACTATGAACTTGGCTCCAGAGGAGAATCAACCCTTTGTCACAGCATTCATTACTTTGGTAACTCAGGATCTGTTCAAATCCTCTGCCTTCAGTGAAGTCCTTCTAGCTATGGTGTCCCTCAAGGCTCCCTCCTGCGATGACCCCCTGGGTGTCTCACAGATGTCTACCTTAGTTACAGCCTCGTTTCTCAGTTTCTGCTCCATCATGTTCCCTGTGTGTCTCTCCAGAAACTCAGAACACCTTGAGGCCTAATATGGTAAAAATTAGAGTCTGACATAGTTTTGCATAATAAGTTAGCACTTGATGAACAGGTGAAGTAAAAAAATTATGCTCTTAAATGGAAATAATAACTGTGACAACCTCATGTGCTCTGGGGAACCCACAGGATGGAGTCTGGCCTCATGTGACCGACCAGACAAACAGAAATGGACAGAGGGAGGACTATCTGGACACTGCAGTCGCATCTGCTCTGCTGTGTGGTCAAACTCCATCCATGTGGAATGCTAGCCACACATCTCTGTGCTATTCATGCTCCTGCACTTTGATGAGGACCCTTTACATTTATAGAGGAATGAGCTGCCCATGCCTGGCCTAAACCAGCACCAAGAAGCAGACTGATATGGCATGCCCAGTAGGTGATGTGTGCTCTTGGTCCATAGACAGTTCTGGCCAGAGGCTGAGAGCTGAGAGCAACCTAGGACAGGCCCTTGAGCAGCCATGCAAGGGGAGAGGGGTGGCCTGGAAAGCAACCCTGTGCAGATCCCGAGCTTGCCAGGGAAATGGCCATCCGGTCAGAGGCTATGGCTGCAGGGACCTGGCTGTGGCATGGGCACCCACCCCGAAAGTTCACAGAGGAGCAGCCGTGATAATCGAGCTCTCAGGGTAATGTGAGAGCTGTATTATCTATCATTTATATGACTTTACAGAAAACCTTTGATTCTGAGGGACCCGCGAGGAATAGTGTTTCCTCTGCACTAGAAATTGCCTCTGAGTGTGTGCGCGGTAAACTGCTTAAAGGTGAAATGAAGATTGAAACGACAGAGGAAGCTGGTCATGAGCTGCCCTGATTAGGTAAATTCTGGTCACATTTGAGTTAAGCCATGGCTTTATCAGCATCACTCTACCGGGGCAGATAGCCTAATCCATTCAGCAGGATTGCAACAACCACCCTGTCTAACTACTGAGCAGCAGAGCGATCCAGAGAATGCTGGGGACACCCAAGAGCATGCTGTCAGAGTCTGTACAGCAGCTGCTGAAATGTCTCTCCCAACTGCAGCCAGAGAAAGGATGGTGAGATAAATGATGATGGCTAGATGGTGGTCTCAGACCAGATGTGGGGCTATCCTCATCTTGCTGGTTGGTACCCTCCAATGTTGCATTAGGGCTTAGATGACTTCTTGCATATTAAGGTTCCTATTGGTTCATTTACTATTCTTTCATTTATGCAGTCAGTAATTGTTGAGTGCATACTATCTATCAGGTCTTGCTCTCGGTGTAGGGATACAGATGTGAACATAGTAGACAAATTTTTTGTTGAGGTTACATTTTAGTAAAGAAAGGCAAAAAATACACAAAGTAAGAACATGTACCAGGATTCTTTCAGACAGGAAAAAAAATAGGAAAGAAAAGAAGAAAGGTCATAATGGCTGTTCACTTTGAAGCAGGGTGCCCATGGACTGTCTCAATAAATGGGAACATCTGAGAAAGGGCATGGGGGAAGGGAAGGGATGAGCTAGGTGCCGAAGAGTCCTCAGTGCAGTGGGACCAGCATGCACCTCTGGAGCGGAAGAAATGAGGGGTGAGTGACAGGAGAAGGAAGGCGGGACCTAACATGGAGGCCACTGGAGGACCATGGCTATTACTCAAGAGATGAGAAACCAATGGGACAAAGAGGGGGCATGAGAACATGATCAGACTTAGGGTTTTCAAATATCACTCTGGTTCTATGATTAAATACAAGGAGGCAAGGGCAGACCAACAGTCCTGTTAGGAGGTTCTTGAAATCATTCAGACAGGGGATATGGCTTGAACCAGGATTGGAGCAGTAGAGGTGTTAATGGCATAGTATCCAGTCAATTCAACTAGCTGTTCTTTAATTCGTAAGGGATGGGCAAAATGAAATCAACTAGTCATACTATCAGACTGATTATTTACAGTCCTATTGGAGGGGCCAAATGCCATATCATGCTGAGCAAGGGACAACTAATTTAACCAGGGCAGGTGACCCTCCAGGAAGGGAACAATCAGAATGGCCTCATGCTGGAGGGGGTCCAGATCCAAACCTGAACAAACAAAAGGCAATTTAAATGCAGCATCTGCCTCCCTGCTTGGCAGCTGGAGGGAGGGGGTGAAGCAGAAGGCTGGGCAAGGCTGAGGAGAAAATGGTGAATGTCATTTAAGTGGGATCACTAGATAGAATGGTGCTACCCCTGTGTCTGAGATCAGTGGGGAGAGTGAGGATGGTCAGTAATATTCCACAGGAGCACAGGAGTGTGGGAGGCTCTGGTGACAATGAGCAAAGTACAGCAGCTGGAACGTGGGCTCCTCATTGTGGAAACACCCGTCTCTGTTGTGCTGCTAATGCAGAACACGTGGAGGCAAGATGATGAGAAATGACAAGACATCCAGTTCCAGCCACACATTTTAAAAGGAAAAATATGTCATATCTTTGAGTAGACAGACCAAACAATATGTTGAATGAAGTGGTTTTGTTACACACAGTCATTCACCCACAAATTACAGATACCCTTCACTTTAGGAAGAAGATGAGTATTTGGAATCTTTAAGGCAATATGTAATAATACAGCACAGATACTGAGACCTAGGTATCCAATTACAGCAGAAAGTCTTTCTTGTGATAGAAATTGAATTCAAAATTCTTAAAATGTGAATAGAACCACTTAATTTTATTTTACTCCTAAATCTAGATTTTCATAATTTGTCTCTTAATATAAATATACTAGGAGCCTGGTGCACAATAATTTGTGCACTCGGTGCGGGGGTGGTTCCTCAGCCAGGCCTGTGCCCTCTCACAGTCTAGGACCCCTCGGGGGATGTCCAGCTGCTGGCATGCCTGGCCAGTCTGGGTGAAGGGCTGATGGCGGTTTGCAGGCTGGCCAAGCCTGCCCTGCCCACCCCGCCGCCTGTGCCGCAACTGCCTCCATGGCTGCCAGCCTCCATCTTGGCTGAGTTAATTTGCATACAGCCACTCTGATTGGCTGGTGGGCATGGCTTGGCTTGTGGGCGTGGCTTAGGCATCTCGGAGAGACCATTAATTTCAATATTACTCTTTTATTAGAATGGATAATATATATTACATATACGTATATAATGTATTAAATATCTATAAATATCTAATAAAAGAGTAATATGTAAATTAACCTTCACTCTGTTACACCTAAGCCATGCCCACCAGCCAATTAGAGTGACTATATGCAAATTAACCCAGCCAAGATGGCGGCTGGCAGCCATGAAGCTAGAGCAAACAGGAGGCTTCATTGCACCAGCAATGGAGGAAACTGCCTGCCTCGGCCAGCTGTGGCCTTTACTCAAGGCAACTAAGTTTCAATTATAGAAGATAAATAAACCTCAGATACTTGCTTCCAGCCAGCCTCTCTGGGCGCTTGGGTCGCTGGGGGCTGTGGCCAGCCTGCAAACAGCCATCAGCCTCTCACCCAGGCTGGCCAGGCACCCCAGGGGAGACCCCCACCCTGAAGGGGATGTGGCCAGCCTGCAAACAGCCATCAGCCCCTCACCCAGGCTGGCCAGGCACCCCAGCAGGAACCCCATCTTGATCTGGGACACCCTTCAGTGCTGGCCTCCACCCATGCACCAGGCCTCTATCCTATATAATCTAAACTAATAAAAGCGGAATAGTAAAATTAACCATTTCTCCGGGACGCCCACAGCCAATCAGAGCGACTGTAAGCAAATTAGTCCAGCTAACATAGTGGCCGCCACTCACGGACCTGAGTAAACGTTTAGGCAGCGTCCGTTGCAGCAGGAACGAAAGCGAAACTACCTGCTCGCTGGCTCCTTAGCCTTTGGTCTGAAGCAAAACATACATTTGCAACAATTAAGTGTTAACAATTGTTTCATTATAGAAGCCGCCAGGTGAGGCAGAGGAGGCTTCCTTAGTAAAAGGCCTCACCTTAAAGGAACAGCATCAATTATAGGGGATAAACAAACACCAGAAACCTGCGTCCAGCCGGCCTTGCTGGGACGTTGGGCAATGGGAGCTGTGGGCAGCCTTAAAGCCCGTCACCCAGGCTGGTCAGGCACGCCAGCAGGTGGACATCCCCTGAGGGGTCCCCGACTGCGAGAGGGCACAGGCCGGGCTGAGGGACCTCCCGAGTGCACAGAGCAGCTGCAGGGTGGGACAGCGCAGGACCCAGGACCCGTGAGTGGGAAAGAGGCGGCAGGGTTGGAGGGGCACTGGGAAGCGGGTAAGAGGTGGCAAGGGGCTGGTGGCCTGCTTGGTGGGCTTCCCAGGCCCTTGGAGGGGCATCGTGGAGCGGGAAAGAGGCGGCAGGGAGTCAGCAGCCTGCTTGGTGGGCTTCCCAGGCTCTTGGAGGGGCATCGGGGAGCGGGTAAGAGGCGGCAGGGGGTTGGCAGCCTGCTTGGTGGGCTTCCCAGGCCCTTTGCAGGGCATCAGGGAGCGGGAAAGAGGCGGCAGGGGGCAGCAGCCTGCTTGGTGGGCTTCCCAGGCCCTTTGGGGGCTACTAGGGAGTGAGAAAGCAAGCTCTTGGGGGCTAGGGTCCTGCTTGGCGGCTCCCCAGACCCCTTCCGGGGATCAGGGAGCAGGAAAAGGCTGGCCTGACCACAAGGCAGGGTTTTCCCTGCTTTCTGGTGGCTGGAGGAAGATGGGCAGTAGGCAAGCTTGGGAGGCAGGCCGCACCCAGCCCTGGCCATAGCTCAAAAAAGAGAACAACATGCAGGGGAGGGCAAGAGTCTGAGAGATCAACATAGAGGGGGTGCCTGTTCCAAGCCTCCACGGTGTGCCTGGGGGCAGGCCCCCAGCAGGTAGACACACACAGGAGGACTGCTCCGAGCCTCTGATGCGGCTGGGGGCAGGTCCCCAGTGGCCACACACACACACTCACACACACACACAGAGAAGGCGCCTGGCAGACTGGGGCCATCATAGGATATCCACTGAGGGGTCCCAGACTGTGAGAGGGCAGAGGCCGGAGTGAGGGACTCCCTCCACCCCAAGTGCACAAATTTTTGTGCACCGGGCCCCTAGTCCTATATAATAAAAGGGTAATATGCAAATTGACCCTAACAGCAGAACCACTGAAAACACAGACTGACCACCAGGGGGCAGATGCTCCATGCAGGTGCTGTCTCTGGTGGTTAGTGCACTCCCACAGGGGGAGCTCTGCTCAGCCACAAGCCAGGCTGACGGCTGCCAGTGCAGCGGTGGTTGTGGGAGCCTCTCCCGCCTCCTCAGCAGCGCTAAGGATGTCCGACTGCAGCTTAGGCCTGCTCCCTGCTGGCAAGCAGACATCTCCTGAGGGCTCCTGGGCTGCCAGAGGGATGTCTGACTGCCATCTTAGGCCTGATTGCCTAGGGAGCAGGCCTAAGCCAGGAGGTGGACATCCCTTGAGGGGTCCCAGACTGTGAGAGGACACAGGCCGGGCAGAGGGGCTCTCCCAACCCCTCCCCCACCCCACCCCCGAATGGACAAATTTTTGTGCACCAGGCCTGTAGTATAAAATAAAATGGAATTTTTGAGAATTTTTCCAAAGCTCTAGTACCACACTGCAATAAAAAATAAAAGATAAATAATGTGATTTTATATCTTGTCTGTTACTCACTAATTATGTGACTTAAGCAAATTACTTAGAACCTCTAGGTATTACTTTCTTCATCTGTAGAATAGAGTTGTTTGAGGACTATCAGACTCTTTATGTGAATTCAATGTAAGAGTGCTCTAATCTCTACTCCTGTCCAGCACTGTGTGTGTGTGTGTGTGTGTGTGTGTGTGCCACGCACTTTAGGGAGTGTGGTTATTACAGTCAGCAACATAGCACCAACACATGGCAGCATCTAGCAGATATGCAGAACTTATCAGCCATCAGATATATGGCAATTACCCATCACACACCAAACTGCAAGAGAGGAGCTGGACATGGCTATAACACCGCCTGCCTCTGACCACATTACTTGTTATAATCAACGAGGTTACAAAAAATCATCTTGACCCACTGCTCTGCTCTGAATCCAAACACAGTGGGAGGTACACCAGACACTAAACCTTAATATTTTCTAACAGTGATTGGTTATCAGCAAGAATTTGGCACACAATGAGGGTGACTGCCAATTATTTGTGGGACTGCTCTGTGATCATAGCCTGTCATTCAACAACCATAAGTTATCATTTTTTCTAAGGATTTATACACAAAGAAATTGGGGTCCAGGGAGGTGAAATAATTAAGCCCTGATTAATTAGCCCAATGAGCTGCTGTTATTATGCAGCGTCTCTGAAGCTTATAAGATGCTCTGCGCAATGCTGAGGTCCCAGTCTCCTTAGTTTCCCATTATTCCCGCACTCATCTCCATGCTAGATTCCTGCTGACATGGGAAGGAGAGAGGATTTGCAGTTAGGAGGAAATGCTTGCTAATGGAGAATATCACAAAGATCCCAAATACTGGGTAATTTACACTAAGATTCTGTCTAACAGTAGAACTGAATGACTTAATCCAGGTGTATTTTATGGTTTTCATATGTTTCCTTACACAATGACCCCATGAATCGCTCCATTTTGCATTTTACAAATGTTGAAATTGCAGAGTTCAGAGAGGTTGTGTGACTTGCCTAAGGTTAGTTTTGCATCATAATTGATTTCATCCCATTAGACCAGTCCTATCAATCCCAGAACAGAGCCCTTCATGGTATCAAATCATTTCAGATGCCACATCTAGTTTGTTACAAAACCACTACCTACATAAATAAAGATAGTTTATCATTTTTTATTATTTCTTGGCCTAGGCGACATTGCTGACACATACATTAGGGTCCAGCATGGATAGCTTTCTTCGGAAGATACTGTACCTCAGTGGTTCTCAACCTTCCTAATGCCGCAATCCTTTAATACAGTTCCTCATGTTGTGGTGACCCCCAACCATAAAATTATTTGCGTTGCTACTTCATAACTGTAATTTTGCTACTGTTATGAATCATAATGTAAATATCTGATATGCAGGATTTATTTAGGCGACCCCTGTGAAAGGGTCATTCGACCCCCAAAGGGGTTGCGACCCACAGGTTGAGAACCACTGCTAGCTGATCCTCTCCCATGTCCTGTTGTCAATGATCAGTTAATAGCATATGTCACTGCAATGTAATGTCTGAGTTTACCAAGCTCAGTGGATGATGTTCCTGCCTCTGTGAATTGAAATCCTGGTATTGCAGGGAGTGGAGTCCTGGGATGCACAGGGACGTGACACTTATAAAGTTCCTGCTCACATGGCTGGAGGAACTTGATGACTTCCAGCCAAATTGTGAGGGACACGCAATTCACTTTATCAGGCCTAATCTTGTCACCTTCTCCAAGGCAAAACATATTTTAAGAAGGGAATTTAGATGCAGCAACACAGTGGAAAGCAATCTTTCCACCACCCGTGAGTGTAAACACCACATAGAGATGAAGTGCATTGTGAGAGCAGCAATCTGTGTTTAGTGTCATTAAAGGACACACATGCTTATGACCTCCAACATGTGCTTGTGGAATCTGGGAAGGGAATAGCAACACTTTACAAAGTGAATACAAAGTGAACAGCTACCAATGGCAATGGTCCATGTTCAGCCAATGAGCACCTGAGAAAGCGGGCCTGAGACTGGCTCTCCATTCCCAGGGCCCATCTTGAACACTCTAAAATACATGCTTGGGAGAACCTGTGCGTTCTTATCTCAGTCCCATAGTTTGTTCATCTTTGATTCGGGAAGCTTCTCTTTGGTGCCATTTTATCACTTTGTGGTGTAGCTACATATTTTCAAAAAAGTAGTTCTGAGATAAAAATATAATCAGGGATGACAAATAAATATTTCTAGTGCTGAGTCTGTCTCATGTTGTAGACATGTGAAGACGTTATTCATTCTAAAACATAAATAAAAAATAAAAATCCTGAGGACAATAGTGGCATTTTCTCAATCCCAATATTGCTCTAAGTAGAAAGATGGACAGACCTCTGGAGGTGATTTTCATCCAAACTGACTGTATGACTCAGGAAGAATTAAGATACTATGCGAAAAAGGAGGAAAAGATACTTATTTTGATTACAAAATTTTACTTTGAATAGCCCATAGTTTAGCCCTGCAAGATGCATTTGGACGCAAAGTTATTAAAAAGATAACACCACTGTGTGTAATCAAAACATTATTGCTAAATAAAACAATGACATCTCTTTTCTTCTATTTTTTAAAAAAACCTTGAAAGAAAAACAGTGCAGATAAATGGAAAGAGAACAAGGACCTACTTTAATGAGGTACAATCTGTTAGAATGAGCAGGAACGCAAATAGACTAATATTTCAGGAGGTACAGATGAATCACCCACTTAGACGCGTTGAGGAGAAAATGAAGAAGCTATGAGTGAGTTGTGGACCAATGAAGAGGGATGGATTACACCGCAGGAAGCCATCAATATTTGTTTACTGTGTCAGAGTAAGGAATAAATCTGTGAGCTAATTTGTATTCTCAGTTAATTCCAGGGTCCCTGCCTGCGCATTTTTGTTCTAGAATGAGCGTTGCACAGTTGTTTAATGGTGCCATCAAGAAGGCAGAAAGTCACGGTCCTTGGAGATAGTAAGGCCCTCAAAGTAGGATATCAAAGCACAAATCATGAGATACCATTATTTCAATTATGTACTTTTCTTGCATTCTCCCAAAGACCTTCCCTCCCTCCCTCCCTCCCACCCTCCCTCCCTTCCTCCTTCCCTCCCTCCCTCCCTCTCTCCTTCTCTCTCTCTCTCTCTCTCTCTCTCTCTCTCTCTCTCTCTCTCTCTCT
>PVJC01012070.1:0-26673 GCA_004026665.1 Murina feae | reverse complement strand
GCTATTTTGCAGTTGCAAGCTTCTTTAAAGTGTTATCAAGTTTACTGCTAATGACTGTCAATATAATTAAACACAGAGATTAAATGATTTTATATGTAGAAAACCTACGCTTAAAAATTGCTATTGGGTAAGTCACAAAACCCATCTTAAAGTGGTAGTTTTTAAAAATATTTATTTTCTTTAAATAATATGTGAAATGACAGCTATTTCTTTCTGGTATCAGAAAGGACTCCTGCCCATCATGCTGTGTTCTGTAACGCCGCTTTCCTCGCCTGCTTTGCTGATTCCTTCAGACAGGATCTAAATGTGCTGCCTCCTCTAACTTCAAAGGAAAATGGAATCCTTAACTCAGCTTGAAATTAGGATGGGAAATGACAAACTGGAGTTATACCTCCAAATGCTCCTAAAATAAGGGTGAAATTTGCTCCGTCCAGTGTCACAGCAGGTTCCAGATGGGAACCCATTCCGATGATCAGTTTCCTCCATGCACTCACTGTGGGTTTGAAGGGTGAGATGGTGCAGTCTGGTCTGTGAATTCTTCCCTTTGCAGATAAACTAATGGATAAATTGCCAGTGGTCTCAAAGCCTTTGAAAGTTGAGGAATAAATAATCTAGGGCCTGAAAGAATACAAAATCAAATATTCTCCTTCCTCCCCACATCAAATCTTCTCCTTTCCCCAAAAAGGAAGTCTTAACCAAATTAACTATATGCCACTTCAAAATGAACACGGTTGTATTCCTAAATCTGCAAAGTCAGTCAGCGAGAGTTTGTCTTGCCTAAAATATAGCAAGTGCAATGTATACTGATAATTCTTTCTCCCCCCCTGGATACTTTCAATGACAAGATTTCTTCCTTCCATTCTGATCGTTTCTATATTATTGGTTATTACATTAAATTCAGTAACTAAACCAGGGGTAAGGAACCTTTTCTCTGCCAAGGGCCATTTGGATATTTATAACATCATTCACCGGTCATACAAAATTATCAACTGAAAAATTAGCCTGCTCTACTTGGTCAAACATTTAATGAACTCACCCCCAATGCCTTGGCAGGGCCAGACCAAATGATTTCATAAACCTTCCCACAGCAAGCATATTTTTATCCAGATTGTATTTAACCAACACACAGAGAGATTCATGATTTTGCCCGTATATGAATACAGTGTTTATATATAATAAGGACAGGGTCATGTATAGTTACATCTATAATATATCAAACATTGATTACAGTTTTAAAATATAATCAGTCATATCGATATTTTTTCTGCTTTGTCCAAAATACTGGGTCATGTAACAAAGTCCAGATGAATGGGATATATTTTTAAATTCCTGTGGGTGTCTATAGGATTAGTTCCATTTGTCGCATGAGGGAACTGTAACATCATGTAATAATGTGTATTCTCTGGGTGCTAAACATTGCTATTAAAAGATATAGATGAAAGGGTGTTTTACTGTTTTTTGTGTGTTTTTTTTTCTTTTTTGGAGAGGAGGGAGTTATTAATTGCTCAGTTGAGCAAAGAGATAACACAATTCATTGCATAATTCCCTAAAATGTGCCAATGAGAAAATAAATGTCTCAATTGTTTGTTCACTATATTCATCTAAAAGTATTCAAAGAGAGCTCATTCAGTCATTCCTACAAACACCAGGAAGGTCATGACAGTGTTGTGTCAACTTTTACTCTTGTTTATTAGGCACCTGGTTCCATAATTTCTGGTTTGCCACATGATGGAAGTTAATTCCTGATTTACTTGGAAGAACAAATTATATGCCTTCAAAAACTGCACATCTGAGACAAATGATGAAAAATATAATTAAAAGTGGAATAACACACTTGGCAGGAAATATTACATGTTGCAAATCTTTTGTTACAGAAGAGATCTGAACAACTTTCTTCTCTCCAGAAACGCTAATGCTGGAATTTCCCATTCTAACCACAGGGGCTTAAAGACAGGTTTAGAGTCCAGGGGTGAGGACCATCCAACCCATGGGCCTTATAAGGCTCCTGAAATCATTTGGTCTGGCCCTGCTAAGGTATTAGGGGTGAGTTCATTAAATGTTTGAGCAAACAGAGCAGGCTAATTTTTAAGAAGATAATTTTGTATGGCTCACAAATATCCAAATGGGCCTTGATAGAAAATGTTTCCTACTCATGGCTTAGGCGCTGCCCTTGGTCCTGGAAAAATCCTTATCTCACAGGGAGAGCTGTGTCCTCCTGGTGGAGTCTGTTCACATAATAGCACTCAAATGCCCAATTTGCTCTGTATTTGCTTCCCTCGCTGCACAGGCACCGTTTCTTTCCAAGCCTCAGCTATGTCCTGAGCAGAAGGTGTACCAGGTGAGACCCAGAGAGTACAAAGAGACACCACTGGCATGTGTACAGCAGCTAGTCTGTACCAGGCAGCCTGTGGTATGAGCATCCTACAACTCTCTGCCTTGGGACCCCTGACATCTGCCTGAGACCCAGGAAGTATATCAGGATGGGTGTTCATTTGTAGCTTTTGAAGGAAGCACCTGCTGTTTTCTTAGTTCTGACTTTCCCGATCCTGTCCGGCCATGCATGACTGCTCCACTAGAAAAAGCACCCACTAGGGGCCTCTGACTAAGGAGTGGTTATGAAGAGAAGGGAAGGGAGAAGCTGGGGGAAAGTGGTGAACTGGAAGTTAGAACCTGACAGAATTGCACACATTATTTGTACCCACACAGAATTCTAAACCGTCAGACGGCCTTAATTAGCAAAGTCAATTTCCATCTGTGTTACTTAATGAGGGAATAGTAATACATGTTAAATTATCTTTACTAGAATCAATTAATATTTATATGGCTTTATTACTCTCGGCATTTCAAATTCCATAACTGACAAATATTCATTAAGCACCCAGGCACCATGCAAGGACCTGGAGACGCCACAATGTATTTGTGGTCCAGCTAAAGAGGTAAACTAAATGTGATTCCATATGGTGGGGCGAAGGAGAGAGGAATGCAGGCTGCTACTTAAATGTTTATTATGTGGACTTTCAGAAGAATGCAAACATGAAAAGAAAGGTGTAAGCCCCAGGTACTTATCAGCCATCTCCTGTTACAAATGACAGCAAACTTTTGTTTTACTTTTACCTCGATTCTCCCCTCAACATTTGCTTCCCCACTGCAAAGAAAATCCTAGGCACAACAGGACTTCAGTCATGAAACATTTCAATATATTTGCCTAAAATATGAGGTGTGTTTTTTTTAATTACAATACCTATTAAGCTAGGACTGACCCAGGCCGGATGGACACAGAGGCTGCCCCATCACTGGAAGGCAAACTCTCAGAACAGGGACCTCATCGTCTGTTCCCAGTGCCTAGGCACATAGTAGGTTCTCAATGTGTACTGTGTGAATGAACCAAAGACACCACCTCCTCCATCTCTCAAAGGGCCAAAGTGCCTCTGTTTTGGGATGTGTATTTCCAAGATGGCCCCTTTTCTTTTTTAAAGTAATATATTTTTATTGATTTCAGAGAGGAAAGGAGCAGGAGAGATAGAAACATCAATGAGAGAGAATCACTGATCGGTTGCCTCCTGCAAGCCCCACTCTGGGGATTGAGCCTACAACCCAGGCCTGTGCCCTGACAGGAAACTGAACCATGACCTCCTGGTTCATAGGTCAACGCTCAAACACTGAGCCACAATGGCGGGGTCCCTTTTATTTTTTTTCCATTACATTTTGGAAATTCTTTCTAGGGGGACTGCCATAACTCTATGTCCATGATGTTCCTAGTATATGTTCATCTTTTCTAGGACCTTCAAAGGCATCTTAGCAGGAAGCAGAAAGCAGGCTTAGGGGACCACGGCCAGCCAAGGGCAGTTCCCACCCAGACGCCTCTGTGTTAATAATTTATGATGCCACTTTCGTTTCTGGGACCAGAGGGTGGGGTGTCATCTTTAATTGTTGTGCCTTCACTTCCATAGAGCGGGGCCAGAGGGCCTCGATAAAGCCTCCATTTAGAAGCATTTCCCCATTACTTGAATGCCATGCTCCTCTGTGGCCTCCTGCGCTTTTTAAAAAAACAACCACAAAGAGGCAGTTTTGCTCTTGGCCACACTCTACCCATTGCTGAGCACTGCTCTAACTTCAAACACATCAAAAGGTACTCTGAGCTTTGAAGTTGGGCAGAGAATGCACATAAACAGATCCTAGGAGAATTCCGTTTCTAAAAAGCCACTTGCTATTACCCAGTTTTAAATTTTCTTTTATTTCTGTTTTCCTTTTTAAAACAAACCCCCCCCCCCCAGTGTTCTCCTTCAGTTTTGCTTGTTCCTAGTTTATCACAGGGGGGCTTTTGATCTTCAAGTTTTGTTCTTCTGCATTTATTCCAGTCTAGTTTTTGTTTTATACTCTGCTGCCAAAGCATTTCTGTTATTGTGTTCCTAATGGTTTTAAAGGCAAAATTCTCAATACTGTGTGCTTAACTGTTCAATCTTCATTTAGACTTTGGATATCAGCCTTACCTAAGGCCTGGTAGGGAGCAACAGGGTACCATGCATCCGATTTAACATTTTTAGTAAAAAGTGGAAGTTAAAAGTAGTTTTCCAAGAAGGGAGAGCAGCAAAGAAAAGAGCAACCCATGAGATGCCTACGTGAGGGTGAAAAAGTCAGGAACTTGGGAAAGAAAAGGCAGACAGTGAACAGGTCTCCATACGCTTTAGGTCCCTGCACACAGACAGGAAGTAGCACCCACCTCAGCACACTGGTCCTTCATAACACACACTAGGGCTGCCACTTGGAAGCTGTCTAACACTTCCATAAAGGGAACAGCCAACTGGACAGTTAGAGTTCAACATCTTTTCCAAATAGTTATTTAGTTTGGAGTTTGGTCAATAGATGTTTATTAAATGCTAGAGGCCCAATGCACGGATTCGTGCACTGGTGGAGTCCCTCAGCCTGGCTGTGCTCTCTCGTAATCCAGGACCCCTGGCCTGGCCTGTGAGGATGGGACCAAAACCAGCAGTCTGACATCCCCCGGGGGATGTAATAGTGCATGAAGCAGCAGGCGGCCAGGAAGGAGCCCAAGCCCGGGCTGGGTGCCGTGCTACTCGGCTCATCCCAGTTCCGTTGCGTCTACCACGGCCGCTTGGTAGCACTGCCGTGGAGGTGAGAGAGGCTCATGCTGCTGCAGCTGTGCTCGCCAGTTGTGAGCCAGGTGTCTGCTCAAGTAGGTCAACTGAGCAGTGCTCAGCTGTGGGAGTGCAATGACCACCAGGGGGCAGCTCCTGGGTTGAGCATCTGACCCCTGGTGGTCAATACACATCATAGTGACTGGTCAAACGGTCGTCCAGTCACTTAGGGTTTTATAGGGAGAGATTATCTGTCTAAAAAAAAGAAAGGGTTTTTCTTCCAAAATGTTATCTCAGAGGATACTGTTAACAATAATTCTAAGACATGGAGATGACTTCCATTTTACATAAGAGAAACCGAAGCTCAGGTATTTTAAATATATTTTTACTGATTTCAGAGAGAAAGGGAGAGGGAGAGAGAGAGATAGAAACATCAATGATGAGAGAGAATCAATCATTCATCAGCTGCTTCCTATACATCCCCTACTGGGAATTGACCCTGCCACCCTGGCATGTGCCCTGACCGGGAATCAAACCATGACCTCCTGGTTCATAGGTCAATGCTCAATCACTGAGCCACGCCGGCTGGGCCAAAGCTCAGGTATTTTAAATAGCCGGCAAACATTACACAGCTAGTTCCTGCTCCTCGTGGCATCTTACTTCCAGATTACCTGATTCTAAATTCAGTGTTCTTTCCATCCCACCCGCTTCCTCTGTCAGACACAGAGTCGCCAAAATAAACCAAAAGGCCTGCATATGTACTGAGAGCTTCATAGAAACACTCTTGTAGACAAGAGTCGGGATAAGCACTGTCCATGAACCAGTTAAGGGAAGTTGACAAAGTAATTTCTGACTTCAGAATGAAGTGTCTCAAAAACAGATATATAAATGCTACACACATTGCTTATCTCCTCAGTTCTGTTTGACTGTAAGACAACAGAGTCCACAGTAAATGAGGGTATACTCTTTTATGCAACAAGATCGCATATAATATATAGATAATATATGCCATACATATATACATATACATTTAAACACACAGTAAATACATATATACATGTTCTGAGTGCAGCTATAGGTGCCACTTTATTATGATTTTAAAAAATCTTTATTGTTGAAAGTATGGTCACCTTTTCAAAAGAATTTTGCTGCTCAAACTCTTATCTTTCAAATGTTTCATCTGGAGCAGAGATGAGAATAGAGCAGGAAAGAGTGGCTAGTAAAGTCCTTTTCTTTCTATACCATTTGTAAGTTGCATTGTGTTTACTCTCACTGAGGATGTGGATATAATAGAATGATAAGTGTGTATTAGATATAAATCATGGACATATGTACCTCTTTAACATTTTTTTACATGAGGTCCATGGAGTAAATACATTTAAATTTTATTTTACTAACATATCAAATTTAGATTAAGCCAGTGCAATAAAGTGTGAATATTTTCTTGACTAAAGGGCAGCCCTGTGGTCTGGTGTTTATTCCCTAATCCTGCATTCTTCCCCTCCCTCCCTCTTAGCTTTGAGAGGGTCATTAGGAGCCAGAGGGAAGAGAAAACATTTTCTCTTGTGCCCTGTTTTTCTTTCTGTGTATTTGTGGATGAAGAGGGAGGGAAGACGTCTTCTTGCTGTCAAAATTTCACACATCCATAATGCATTTAGTCTAAAATATTTTCTTCCTAACAGAGCTCACTCCCCTTCACTGTCCTAGCCATGAGGTTTCTGATCTGTAGTCATGGTGTGTTCATCTACAAGGCTGTGACTACAGATGGAGAATGGTCCCGAATCCGGTCCTGGCTCGTGCAGCACCGCTCTTCTGAGCAGTTATGTGTGTCCTCGGTGATTTCCTGCACAACTGTGAAATTTGTAGTACAGTCTGAATAACTGTGGGCATAATTGAAGATAATCATTGGGACCTTTAGTGGAAAGCTAGGACATAGTAGAAAGAGAATGTAAGAGTGAGTGAGAACACAAATCCCAGAGACAGACTCTTTGGTCTGGATCTTGGTTCCCTCACTTCCTAGCTTGGGAGTTCTCTGTGCCTTGGTTTCATCACCTGGGAAATGGGCGAGTGATGGTACCTACCCTGTGGGCCCATTTAGGGATTAAATGAGCAAATCTGAGTACATGCAAAACACAAAGAGAACCTGGTATAAAAGTGCTTGATGGCAATAATGATAAAATTGTTGTTAATGTTTTATTTTTAATTGATATACTGCTGATTTGCCTTGTATTTCTGTCTTCTCACATATTTGTTACCTTTTACCAAGTGCACGGATTTTGAAGGCTTGCTAGTTACTCATACATTCTGTTGCTGTCAGAATCTTACAGGGGGTGGCCTTGATCTCATTAATAAATGAAGCTCAGCTCAACTCAGGGTGGGTGCTTACTCGGGTAATTATGCAACATGACTCTGAGTCTATCTTTGGCCTAAGAGGACAAAATGTTGGTATTTGTATACCACCAACACAGTATCATGCTACAACTCAAATTTTAAAGTGCCAATTGATGGTAATTATTCTTTGAAACTGTCATTATATTTAGTTTCTTTCTGTGCCACTCATGTTGCCAACCAGGGGCAACTAGACACTCCTGGTGTAAGTGGGAGAGGCAGCTACGTTTTCACGATGAAAAAGTGAGGGACTTCCCATCAGAGGCAGCTCCTTAGGGCTCTGAATGTGCAGCTTACCAACACCTTGTGGTCCAAATTGTTAGTAAGCGGATAGAGGAGGTGCTAGTCCCCTGTGCTATTCAGAAGGAAGCCCCTGCCCACCCCCCTGGAGCTGCCCATGAGCTCTGGCACTGGCATCCAGAAGCCAGCACCCACTTCTGTGCTCTCTCTTCCCCCTCCCCCCAACCTCCACACAGCAGCAGGGTTGCGGGACCACATGCCTCCATTTATTTAACCCCCACATGGCTCCTGGAATGCACTAAACATATACTAGTATTCACGACTACAAGGAAAACATTAATAAATAAGTAAATCAGAGGCTGGTGGGTTCAGCTAGGTGAAACTCCTTTTTTAAAAAAATTATATTTTTATTGATTTTAGAGAAAAAAGGAAGAGGGAGAGATAGAAACATCAATGATGAGAATCATTACTTGGCTGCCTCCTGCATACCCGCTCCTGGGAATGAAGCCTGCAACCAGGCATGTACCCTGACTGGGAATGGAACCATGACCTCCCGATTCATAGATCGACAGTCAACCACCAAGCCATGCCAGGTGGGCTGATCTGGGGACGTTTCCATGCTCTCATGCCCGCCCCCTGCCCCCCTTGCACAGCTGCATGAATACCGAGGAAAGCAAAGGGCTGAGAGGGCGGGTCCACTTGAAGAATCAGGTACTGAGAGGCTCTCTGTGGTCCCCATGGAAGCATTATAATCTCAATAAACACAGTGGTCAGAGATGAATAATAAGGATGTAAATGATTTACTCGTGAAAACAGCCATCCTTCAAGGGGAGGTGTAGTTACTCCATTATTCCTGCCAAGTGAGTGATTTGGAGAAGTGCTGATGTCAGTGCTTATGGCTCCATGGGAACCAGGCAGGCTGGTTAAAATGAAAACAAAACAAATAATCAAGCAGCACAACCGTGTGGGTTGCTGGGGGTTTTCTGTTTGCTTGCACGCTGATTTACATGCCTGGGCAAAACGGAACAGGCAAGAACGCGGTCCCATTAGAACACAGCCCTCCTTCAAAGGCACACGATGATCATTTATAGCGATGCAATGCCCAACACACATTCTTTGAAAGGAAATTAAGCCTCGTTGGGCTCATTCTCAGGACCGCATTTTACGGAAGGAAGAGAATTCTCCTGTCGGACTGTGAAGACTGTATTCCAAGAGAAGAAATAAATATTTAATGAGTTCCAAACGTGTGAGACCTATGGTAAGCATTCTGAACAAGAAAGAGGGAGCAGGAGAAGAAAGACGTGGTCTGCCACTCAGGAGGAAGAGCTATAGATGGGAACTGAGACAGGATGTCTCAGGGAGGACAGAGACCTTAGGGCTGGGCGGGGCCTGAATCTTCCATCACCTGTCACCTCCATAATGTAGGCCAGTTCCTGAAACCCGTGAGTTTCACTTTCTTGTCTGTAAAGTAGGAACAGTGAAGCCCACCAGGCAGGATTCATATAAATACACATAATTATCTGCACTATGCCATCAGCCAAAAATTGTACCTGTGTACATCTCTCTACATCTTTAGACTCCTTGTGTCGTAGCTGATTTCTTGAGAGTGTGAGTGAATGCTGAACTGCTGAGATCTAGGGACCCCCGAAGGCTGTGGCTCCAACAGAAGGTGAGTTTCTCCACAGCTGGGCATGGTCTCAGGCAGGTGGCCAAATGTCACCCAGGGACTGGAACAAAGGCTCAGCTCAAGGTCTCCTTATTTCGGACTTCAACCACTTCACGTGGGAGGGATACGTGAGTTCAGGGCACATATTTTTATGAAAAAAGACCTCTTTGAGTCTGCGTACCAACACTTTCCCCCTCGTTTTAGAATAGTTAGGGCCTCATATGGCATGTGTTCAGGATTATTTTGCAGGCATTTTAGAAGAAATATTAAAATATGAATTTGATTTCAGAATACCCCTCATGTGTTTCCAACAAGGAATAAAGATAATGAACATCATCAACATTCATGGAATTAAGAAATATTTAATTGAAATGGCCATTCATCACAATTTTTAAGGTCAAAGATAAATGGCCAAGTTTTCTAAAAGCGAAGAAAAGATGGAGATCTCGGCTAATTCACAGGGCAGGAGCTGATCCACCAAGGTAGTGAATCACTGGTGTTCAAGGAGACAGAGTCTAGACCAGATGGACCAAAGGAGAGAACTTCTGTAGCAAAATTACTCGCACGCACATTTTGGTGAGACTCTAGAAGGTCCTTCAAGCTAAGAAACAGGAAAACTTCATTCAGATGAAGATTTGTTGGGAAGCAGAGATGAAGGAGGAAGAACATGGGTGGGGTTGTTGGGCTCTTTCTGTGGCTTTCAAGGTCAATATAGGTGATAGGGGTAGAGAGGACACAGCTTAGAAGGAATCATTGGAGAGATGTCACATCAGTGTGGTGTCTGCCTGGAAGCATCTGCAATGCCACTGACATATGGAGGGGAGCCCAGGAGAGAGGTCAGAGGAAGGTCATGAGCCATCTTCACAGAGGTTCCATCCCTAGAAATGCAAGGGATCTTCAAAGGAGAAAAGAGAGGATGGATGAACTAAAAGATTGGCTGCAAGAGGTATAAAGACCTAGATCAAGGATGTTAGAGACAGAACAAAATGAACAAACTCATGTAAGAGGTGGGTTCTGGACTGGTCTCCCTCAAATCCCCCTAAAGAAAGGGGACCAGTCATGGGAACTGCACTCACCTGGAAGAATGAGAAAGTGTACCTTCAAGGAAGTATTTCATACTAGATATTTTTCCCATTGATTTTAGAGAGAGTGGAAAGAATGGAGGGAGGGAAAGAGAGGAAGAGAAACATTGATGTGAGAGAGACACATGAATTGGTTGCCTCCCAATGTGCCCTGGCCTGGTCTGGGAATCAAACCTACAAGCCAGTTAGGTGCTGTTGATCAGGAATCAAACCCATCACCACTCAGGTGTGTGGGCTGATGTTCTAACCACTGAGAAACAGAAGCTAGGGTTATCAACTGACCTTTCTGATGCTCAAATAACCTTTGCACATGTTCTCTTGGGTGCCCTGTGTCATTCTGTAAAGCTGTCAGTTCACTTGAGGAAATCGAGGCTCAAAGTCAGCATCTTCCCTGAACCCCTGAGCTCATGGGAATGTGAACCTGGACCGCAGAAGAGGAGTGACAAGCTGGGGATGTCCAGGTCAACCTCTTGAAGGTGACAGGGCTAGGAAGTGGCAGGAACGGGGCCACAGGAAACCTTCTGTCACTAACTAAGCAGGTGTTCTTTTCGTTTCGCCCTGGCACCCGAGAGAAGGGTAGTTAAATGAGGTCCTCCACAGGCCAGAGGGTGGATGGCTAAAGATCGTGGCTGATGTACTGACACATCAGCGAAACTTCCAAAAAAGAAAGCCAAATTTTTAATGTCAAGGTTGTGAAGGCCCTGCCCTCAACTTCTGAGTGTGCTTGTGCTGAGGTTCACTTCCATGTGTGAGTAGATTGTGCATTATAGGCATAGAGACAAATATGATACCAAAGATACACACTTTTTCAGAAATGACTTTCTCTCTATAACTTTGGCCATTTAAGTGCAACAGACAAATATTCAAATAGTCTTTGTTCAAATCGAAACATATGAAAGAGGTCTAGGAGATGGAGCTCCCAGTGGATGCAGTGACATGGTCTCCTAGAGCCTAGGATGTCCTGGAGAGAGTACATCTGAGCTTGATTATCTCTAAATGTTTCCTGTCCATCTCAAAACATTTGAGCAGCAGATTACATAATGCATTCTGGGGAGGGGGCTTTAAATAGCCCCAATTAAATCAAGACATAGAATATTGCGCAGTGAACAGAAAGGCATTGAAAAACGTGTTTCTCACATTAAACAGGGTTTTTAACCAAAGTCTGCTCCCTCTCTCTCTCCCTTCCTCTATCCCTCCATCCCTCCCTCTCTCTTTCCCTTTCCCTCTCTCTTTCTCTCTCAATTTACAAACTCAGACTGCCTTAAAGAATAAGGAAGGCTATGTTATATAATAGGAAATGGAAAGATTGGGAAAGTCTTGGGTTGGTTATTTCTGTGACTAACACTGTTTTCTTTCTAAATACTCTGCCATAGCAACTCTTGGCTTCATTCTGAGGCTGGTGTCTTTGGATTGTAGGGTGGCTGCCCGTAGCTATTGGAGGAGTATGCTACCTTGTTTATACACAGTGCGAGTCAGATACACCCTACAGAGAATAACTTGAGTGAACACTTCCTAAATATTCCTAAGGTTGATGTGAACAGGATATATTAATGTATTACTTATTATGTGTATCTTTGGAAACTGGGTCTTCTGTTGACCAATGTAGCAGAGAAGCACTGGCTAGAAGTGGAGACGTTAACTGAACCAAACTAGGAGTATGCTTGCAGGAGGACAGGAGGCACATGCTGAGTCAGCCATCAGTCAGAGCCACTGGACACAGCTTTTATCCTCCCACGACTCAAAGTTCCACTAAGGACACTCCCTTCTTTATTTATTTTTAAATCTGGGATTGTCAATCTGGATTTGCCACTAGTACATTTAAAGATTGGTGCTTGATATCATTTATCTCAATTCACCCAGATGGTCTCCATAACCCCTGGACATTATTTATCTTGGTTTGAGTCCCATTTCCTCAGCATCCTCCTCAAACATGACTCTTCCTCATTCACTCTCATGTATTAACCAAAGACGTATGGCACTGTTTGGGTTACTTCTTTCCAATTCAATTGAAGAGGATTTGCCTCAAGCCATCCTTCTTCATCGAGCCGCTGTGTGTTTCCGACGTCTCCTCCCCGCCCCAGTGTCCATTAGTGATGACCAGATGATGGGGCTCCATTCCTTCGATCACTCGGAAGCCATCTGCTATCATTTGCTCACGTCCTCTATGGGTTCATTCACAGATAATTCATCTTGATCTCTGTCCTCTCGCTGAGAAATCATGGACCCGCTGCCACATGCCAGCCTTTTCCACAGGACACTATGTCTAATCAGAAGGTTGGCATTTATCCACAAACACTCTTGAGACATCTCGGCCTCAATGGAGCCAGCAATACATTTTCATCACATCTGAAAATTCTGCAAAACTACCTTAATGTTGAAAAGTGGAAATGAAAGGAAGTGAACAAGGACATCCTTGGGGTAGATTACTTAAAGAGTATTTAAAAAATATTTATTCTGCATAATTCTCTACCTGATTGCAGCAATATTTGCAGAATCTGCTTCTTAATACTCTACCTCCAAAAAGGATACAAGATTGAATATTTTTTGAGGCTGTGCAAATTGCTTGTACCTCAGTGGTGGCTTCTGCCTTCATTTCAAAGCACCCACAATTACAAGGTGAAGATTTACCCTCCACGCAAGCACTGAAACTTGCCTGCCCACAAGGTTTTCTACAAGATATTCTTTCCATAGTCAAATAAAGTTTAATGTGGAAAGGTGCACAGGAAGAGTAGGTGAAAATATTATTACAAGATGGAAAGTTTTGTCCACTTAATAGCTAGTGTGCATAGTTTCTTGTCAACTTATCCCCAAAGCAGTCCCACCTCTAGCTCAGAATTTGGTACTATTTCAAAGGGTTTATGTGTTTCTGACAAAAAGAAACCACTGGCTTAATTTCATCTCTCTCCTAGTATTCTACTTAAAATGTAGGTAAGTAATTAAATCACCTTTATAGCTGAGTGTTATTCAACAGTAACCACCAACAAGAACTTAGAATACTGCCGGATAGTCTGCCAAGCAACCTAGGTTTTGGAAATAGTCATTCATATAAACTCTAAGACTGGGTCTTCAGATTGTGTAAGCCACTTGGTTTTAGATTTAAGAATGTTGGGATTCTATATCAGACTATCATTGACACCACTAAGACCTGCCTCCCTTAGTGACAAAATGACATGCTGTGGTGCTCACCTGTCTAAACAGGGGACAGAAGTTTATTTGTGGCACCAAATCTGCCCTGCTGGCCCTCATCCGAGTTAGACAGTGGGCGTAACCCTGAATGTTTTGAGAACCCTCTTGATTCCATGATCCTGGGGAGCTCATCATGAGCATGGAACATATCCCTCTCACAGACAAAGGGGTGCATTGGTGCAAGGAATACCAAAATAGACATGTTTCAAAAATTCAATTGCAAAATATCTTCTACACTCTCCTCCCTGTGCTATTTCTCATGCTTCTCCATAACACTATCTGCCCCTTAAAATAAAAGGAGGAGGGAAAGAACACAAGAGAAAGACTTCAGGTACTTTTAGGAAAATGGATCATTTCTTTAACAATCCAGTCTACCACGTTGCTCACCAGTGATACTGTCAGGATTTCAGAGTGCCCTGCCTTTTAAGAGGGCGCTGTCTTGCCCCAATTTGAACATATCTTCCCCTGGCATTTGTTCTCCATGCTCTTGAGGGCGGGAGAAATATTCACAGAGAATACAGTATGAAGGTGACTCCTACAGGCATGCTCTTGAGGGCTTCCCATTGAAGGCTAGGTGCATTTTCACACTGTCTAGTATTCAGGAACCCTGGTTAATTGTACGTCCTAAACCAGGAACCTCATCCTATTCAGGAAGGAGAATAAAAGGTGAAACATGAAAGAAAGGACTCATCAGCTGCAGAATCAAAGGGTTGGATAGAAAGACTAAGGGTCCACTAGTGAGTGCGTTCCCATGGATAGAAGTTGGTTGAATTTAAAGAGGTGCCTTTAATGTTCATATTATGACTTGATTTTTTAATGGACAAAACTATAACAACGGTTTTGAATTTTATAAACAGACCCTGTCTTCTTCAGTTTGGCTGTTCTAGCAGAATGCCACAGACTAGTTGACTTTTAAATGACATTTATTTTTCATGGTTCTGGGGCTGGGAAGTCCAAGGTCAGGTTGCAAGCAGATGGATGTCTGTGAGTAAAAGGCCTGCTTCCTATCCTCATGTGGAGAAGGGGTGAGGGGCTCTGGGGGCACTAATCTCCCATCTATGAGGCTTTACCCTCATGACCTATCACCTCCAAATGTACCACATGGGGATTCAATTTCAAGGTATAAATTTTGGGGGCTACAACATTCACTCTGCAGTACACTCCTATTTATTTATTTATTTATTTATTTATTTATTTATTTATTTATTTATTTATTTATACTTTTGTTGATTTCAGAGAGGAAGGAAGAAGGAGAGCGAGAAACATCAATGAAGAGGGAGAGACTCATTGATTGGCTGCCTTCTACATGCCCCCTACTGGGGATCGAGCCCACAATCTGGGTATGTGCCCTGACCAGAAATCAAATCGTGACCTTCTGGTTCATAGATCGATGCTCAAACACTGAGCCACGTTGGCAGGAAGTCTCAAGGAAGTCTTTATCTTTTTTGTTTCTCCATCAAGTTTTTTAAAGTCATCATCTCTGAGAACAGGAAACCATGCATGTCTCCACTGGAACAGGAGTGAGGAAACTATGTCCTGGGGTCACATCTTAACACCCACCTGTATGTTTATTGCCTGTGAGCAAAGGTATTTTACATCTTTAATTGTTACATTTAAGTGGTCATAGCCTAGCCGGTGTGGCTCACTTACATATATTGTCTATTATAATGCTGTCTAACTACTTCTCTATCAAAAATGCTATTAGAGAAATTATTATATTAGGAACTATTTGAATTAGATGATCTGGAAAATATTTTTCAACTCTGATTTAATGACATAGAAGAAATAGCTGGCTTGACAGATTCTTTCGCTCTCTTTTTTTTCCTTTCTCTCTCATTCTCAGAATGAGCTCTTTTGACTATTTGCTTTTGTAATCAGGCTCAGTTTCATAAACATGAGCACTTGGCCCCCTGGTGACTTGGGTAAGTGCTAACATTTTAATTTGTATTATGACACACATTATAATTTTTTTTCTATCATGGGACGACTTAAGTGGAGAACTGATATAATCCAATAACTTAGACTGCAGTTCCATTTTCTGTATTAATATGTGTGTTTGCAAAAACCACCAAGAGGATAGACAGCTCTGCCTCAAGTAGCCTCTATGATGTGACAGGTGCTTCAAACTTAAGGAGCAGAGAGGGAAGAGAGCGTTTTCAGCATCTAAAATATTGTAAGTGAGTAACATCACCTTCACCATTAATCCTCATCTCTTATGTTGTACTTGCTCTCCATCTGGTTGGGTATCAGGTGTGTTGTCAAATAGCTTTAGTACATTAATTTCCAACCACTGACTACTGGTGGCCAGCAGATTAGGTTACTGTGACTATCTATTAATACTAACTCTGTTAATTGTTTGACAACTCATTACTGACTACCATTCCCAGAATGGCAGATGGCCAATAGGATGTTAAGTTGAACCTGCTGCACTGTTGTGATCTCTTGACATATCATACATTTAATAAATTAAAAAGGAAACATCCTTCCTTTAAGGAGATGAGTGAGATGTGCTATAAGGTACAAACAGCTTCAGGGTGAAAAAGAAGCCTCTTTAAACTGAAGTAGTGAAGACCAAATCAACCATCGAGGCTTCCACCACTAAGGGGTATTTTCAGAATCTTTGGCGCCTTTCTGACACCGGGTGTGTTGGACGGATGTCCTAGTAATCGATACTGTAACAGGAGAGCGAACCTGGGAAAGCACCCAGTTAGGGAGAGCATCCCTGGCACAAATGCTTTGGGAATGAAATCATGAAAATGAGATGCATGTGAGCTCACGTTCTCCAGGTCTGATACTCACGTGAAACTTCAATAGTGTCCGAGCACAAGAACGTAAGTAACAGAACAAGTTTAATTACTTTCACCTTTAAAATTTCAAAAATGTACTTGAAGCAGATATTTTTACTCTTCAGCTCATTTATACTATGTGAAATAATTCAAGACACATGCATTTCTTGCTCTAATAGGATGGTGACAGAGTGGGATGGGGGTGGGCACCTGTAGGTTCAGTCAGTTACCGCTGGCTTCGTCTCACAGTGTGTCTCTGTCAATATATATCTTGGCACAACTCAATTCGCTTAAAAAGATCACACTGGAGGTGGAATTACATTATTTTCTCTGGTAATTTTTTGGTTATCTTCACTGAGCTGACCAAATGGGTTAACCTGTAAATATTCTCCCTCCCCTTTCTCTACAGTCTCCCCATCAAATACGCTGGTCATAAAACCCCTGATTTGGAGAAATGAATTGTGTCATATTATTCTAAATATAGAGAGAACATTATGTAATTTTAATAAAAACATCACTTTAAAGATATACAGTAAAATATAATGTATTGATCTGTCTTACCTTCAAAGCATACATGCTAATATTGAAAAATAATATAGTTAGAAAATCTTGTAATGTGCATATTGGAGGAAATATTTCATTCTGTGGGCATTTCAGCATCTGTTCACTACTGCACCAAAAGCTTTATCTGAGCTTGAAAAATGTAAGGAAAGACTGTTGATTGAATCTCAAGATATAGCAACATCAGGCACTATTTTAAACTAGTGTAGTATATCTCCTACGCCTGAGATTGACAGGTATATAAAAGAAAGTACAGCCCAGGCCGCCTGGTTCAGTGGTTGAGCCTCAATCTATGAACCAGGTGGTCATGGTATGATTCCTGGTCTAGGCACATGTCCAGGCTGTGGGCTTAATCCCCCGTGGGGGGCGTGCAGGAGGCAGCTGATCAATGAGTCTCTCTCATCATTGATGTTTCTATCTCCCTCTCTCTCTCCCTTCCTTTCTCTAAAATCAATGAAAATACATTAAAAATAAAAATATTCATGAATTAAAGCATAAGTGGTCCATATTAGGCATAGTCAGTGTTCAAATGGGCTTAAATGAATGAAATGTGACAAGGAAAAGCCACCTCCTTTCTTTCACTTAGATTAGTATCAAATAATACCTGTTTCCTGAAAAGAATGTAAAATGGCAAGTTATAGACTCTGGCTGACTCTGGGTACTAACCTAACCTTCTTATCCCAGTATCACAGCAAAATACCTTTCAAAGCCTCAGACCATCAGAGGGCCAGCGCAGAGCTTTGATGGGGTTTCCAATTACATCAAAATGTGCAGCTGCCCACAGTTCAGTCTCTTCTAGGTCTTCATGCCAGGGGCGTGGCTTCCTTGCCAGGTTAACCTCTCATAGCTCATGCTGGCAGCTTTCTTATTGTCTCTTTACATGCATGTTTTATGATCACCATTCCTGTCAAAGTCTTATTTGCTCATGAGACATAAGAACAAGTTGGTTCAAGAAAAGAACAAATTAATAAGTTTTTAAAGTGTGGGTCGCCTTGCAACAAGCCCCCCAGCCCCCAGAACCATCTGCACTGATGGCTGGGCTTTTATTTCACAAACCACTGAGCCTTCCCAGCCACAGGATGTTAGATAATTAAGGGCTGTGTTGTGTGGATGGAATCCCAGGCCTGGAGAAACACTGAAAGACACAGATGCAGACAACAAGCTATTGTTTTCCTGCCCTGGACCAGTGCACGTGCACGATGATGCCATCCCAGTTTGCTTGGAGCCAAGCCTTTTCCTGGCAGGAGTGTGATGGCAAACGGTAGCCTACGTCCTCCTGACTGCATCGCCACAGCAGGCGCTGACATCTGGGTGGGCTTTCCCATGTCCTGTTACATTCTGTCTTATTGAGTTCTCACAATGTGACTGTGAAGTCCAAAAAGTGGCCTCACTGTAGAGGTGAAACAGATGTGAGTGATGCTGAGGGACCTGTCCAGGGCTCTGTGTTGGAGCTGAGCTCTCTGGTTCTATGTGGTCCTCCCTTGCTGTCCTCACCATCTTTGCTTATTTTGAAAACTCCAGCTGGGTCTTTCATATGCTCTTACTGGAGCTGGGCGTGGGTTTCTAGTTTTGCCTATAGAGTAACCCCAGCCAGCACTCATCCTCCAACCACTATTGACCGAGACCATTGGTCCAATAACCCACTGACCACTGGGTCAGGTAAGTTAATTGGCTCGTTGCGAAAGGAACAGAAGGATCTCTTGGCTTCATCCCTCAGAGATGCTTCACAGCAGGGCCACATGGCTATTTTCGGGATTTCTCCCTGGTTGGCTGCCTTCTCACTACAGTTCAGCAGCTTCAGGTTCAGACACTGTTCAAGACTGAGCTATACCTAATGAAAGCACATCTGGAAACTTTGTAAAGATGACCCATCTTGTAGTTTTGTTCCTCCATAGGAAAGGGTCTCAGTGTTATTCATCTTTGAGTTGTTTGGAAGCCAAGTCTGCTGTCTTGGAGACCTGGGAAGAGAAAATAAGTACGTATGTTTCCCTAAACCCAGGCATTCCCTCAAAGACTGCACGGTTGGCAGCATTTATTAAACATTTTTGTTTCTTCAGTTTGGAATACAAGTTTGATTTTTATTTTATTTATTTATTTAATTAAGGTATTACACATGTGTCCTTATCCCTCCATTGTTCGCCCACCCCCCTGCTTATGCCCTCTCCCCTAGTGTCTGTGTCCATTGGTTATGCTTATATGCATGCACACAAATCCTTTGGTTGATCTCTCCCCCTTCCTCCCACCCTCCCCTACCTTCCCTCTGAGGTTTGATGACAAGTTTGTTTGTTTTTCTCCTGGAAACAACTGTATCTGATGTAAAGGCGATCATCATACTGCAGGAAGAGCCCATTTCTGGCTTCTGTTATAATTCATGTTATTCGGAAGCTCTTGGTGAAACATGTCAGAAGCATTATGAGTTTTTCAAAAATCTCACTAACATATTAAGAATACTCAATTGAAGCGTAATCTTTATTTTGTTTAATACATGTCTCTAGCTAATAGTTTGGGGAGGGTAAGTCCCCTAGGTGAGGGTCTTATATTTAGCTGTTTGTTTTCCTTTAAGGCTGGAAAAATCAAGGTTCTGAAATGAATTGATATTAACAGGAAATCAACAGAGTAAAGAATAATTTTGATGATTTTTTTTCCTTTGGCATTGCAATTATATCCAGTACACTTGATGAAATAAACAAATAGTTCACACAAAGCCATTAATTTCCTTCTTTCTATCTACACAATTTTAATTAGAAACATTTGACTAGACTTGGCTAAATGCCTCAAAAAGATTGCAGAGTGCACATTTAAGCTACTTGTATAAGAAAATGTATTTTTTATCAATTACTAAATACAATAAATAGCTGCCATTGTTGTAGATATTTCATGGAGAAAATTCTTGTCAAAATTTTCTTTTATCACAAAATTTATTGGAAAACAAAGTTCTCGCAGGGTTTATTACTTATTAAGCCTTTGCTGTTTTAATTGTTATAATAAATAAGAAGCCTTTTTAATGTATTCACTGCATTTTATATGATGTCATATTTTTATGGCAAGCAATAAATGTGTTTGATGTTCCCGATACCAGTTCACCACTGAGATTTTTTAACTTTTATTATCTTGAGGATTTCTGCCATGAATTAAAATAACATGCAAATCTGGAGGCTCAGTTAGTTGAAGCAAAATTGCTAAATTGCTGAATTCATAAGCCTTTTATCTTTGGGGCACACTGTTCATTTTCAAATAAAGGGGACAGAACTCAACCAATTGTTCTAAGTATTTCTGTTACTCCACCATTCATGTGTAAAAAGATATGCAAATATAATAGTTTCTCAACTTAATGTTTAAAATAATGAGCAATATTTCCATCAGTTACTTGAATTAATCTTTATTTGAAGAAACTGTACCATGCTCCCTAGCTAAAGAAACATTATGTTACCTAATTATTCCTAAGAGTTGAGGTTCCTATATGACTCACAAAATACTAACAAATTTTCAAATATGGTTATAACCATATTTCAAAGGTGAAATTTAAAATCTCATCTTTAATAACCACACATCAACATGGAGTTCTTATCCTCAAGCCTTGGAAAAAAACACTTGGATTTAACCAGAAAAGCCATTTGGGAATTTGGAGAGTGCAGCTAGCTAACATTTGAATCTCTGCAATTTCATTTTATTTTTAAAAATAAATTATTAGTTATTTGAACAAGTTCCCACTTTAAAATCAACTTTTTCTAACCTTACAAAATACCTACATAATTGTTAAAAATATAAATACTGCAGAAATATCCTATATAATAAAAGCCTAATATGCTAAGTATCTGGTCATCAGTTCAACCAATCAAAGCATAATATGCTAATGATAGCCTAATGCTGTTCAACCACTATGATGTGCACTGACCACCAGGAGGCAGACTGCCAACTGGTCAACTGGTCACTATGACATGCACTGACCACAATGGGGCAGATGCTCTGACCAGTAGGTTCGCTTGTTGCTGGGGTCTGGCCAACTGGGATTGAGTGAGACAGGCCAAACATGCCCCAGAGCCCTCCTGCAGTCCCTCCCCACCTGGCCAACCTCCCGGGGAGGGCATACCTTCCCATCCCCTACCTTGCACCAGTGGGATCCCTCGGCCTGGCCTGCACCCTCTTACAACCCAGAACCCCTCAGGGGATGTCAGAGAGCCAGTTTTAGCCCAAGCCAACAGGCCAGGCCAAGGGACCCCATTGGTGCACCAATCTGTGTACCAGGCTTCTAGTACAGCAAATAAAATTCCCTGCAATTACAAATGATTTCCCCAAAATACAAAACTTTAGTTTGATGCCTATTTTTACAGATTTTTACTGTATGTATAATTTATTTTTAAATAAAATGTGTCCTGGACATCAGCTACTCTAAAGATGAAGAAACTCAGCTAGCCCAGCAGTGTAGCTCAGTAGTTAAATGTCGACCATGAACCAAGAGATCAAGGTTCAAGTCCTGGTCAGGGCACATGACTGGGTTGTGGACTTGATCCCCAGTAGAGGGTGTGCAGGGGGCAGCCGATTGATGTTCTCATCAATATTTCTATCTTTCCTTCTCCCTTCCTCTCTCTAAAATCAATAAAATAAAATATATTTTTAAAAGAAACTCAGCTATGTTCTCTCATTCTGACCCTTAAGTTTATTCCTGAAGACACAGAGTAAAAGAAATCCAAGTCTATGAAACATGGCTTGAGTTGTGCGGGGCCCCAAAGAACCCATCCTTTCTCTCTGTGTGCCTGTTGAACCTGCCCCTAACTCATTGACTGTATTGTGTCGGGCTGATTGTGCTGTAAACACAATAGACTCTGTTGGCCTTCTGGGTGCCCCTAATTTGTAATTACCACTGTCATATACATTCAATATCTATTTACATATCTATGACTATCTTCTGGATACCCCCAATTTGTAATTACTGCTATCAAACACACTTAATGACTATCTACAACGTGCCAAGGGTTTTGTAGGTGGTTCTACATTTCACCTTAAAATATTCTGTGTTACTCTGAGGAATCAGAGGCACAGATTAAGTAATTTGACAATGCTATACACCTAATTAGAGAGGCTGAGCCAGGATTTAAAAAGTAGCCATCATCCATTCTTGCCGGTCCATATTCCTAAAGGTCCTGTTCCATGCTGATCATATAAAATAAACCCTTTCCACAACAGTTGATCTCTGCCAGACTTACTTACTAAGAAAATGAACCATGTGGGCAAACTAATTACCCTACCTACCTCTTGTTTAAAGCACATGACTCCATTTCATGCCCAGAAACATAATTTACTTAAATCTCAAAACTTCAAAGACACTTGCTAATGATTATCCCCCTTAATTCATTATTAAATGTTAATAATAATGATTTACTAAGTCTTTCCAAAGTGTTTTCCATGAATTTTGCATAGGATCACAATCGATCTATTTGACACAGAAGTTATTCTGCAGAAAGGATACCATATTTTAAAAAATTCATTGGGAGTCTCTAAAACAGGATTCAAATATACTGATTTTTCTTTTAGTTTTTGAAACACTTTATTTTATAACCCCTTTCCTTTACATAAAATTTATAGGTACTGCAGTTATGAGAGAAAGATTTGGAAAAAGTGTTGTTCACTCGATTATCACTAATGGACACAAATTTAGAGTTAGAATAAGTTAACATAGACTCAAATCACTGCTTCAACATTTTTATATATTGTAACTTAGTCTCAGTTTTAGCATATGGAGAGAATAGTTCTATATATTCCATAAACTTTTATAAAAGTTCAAATAGGTGACATTTATGTGGCAGATGTACAGAGTAGAACAAATTACTTGGCAAATTTTCCCTCAAAAGGTAGACTCTCTTGGGTCAGGGCTGGTCTGTAGCTATGTTAACAATAAGGTGTAGTAGAAATGATAATACTTCTTTTGATGAGTTGGCAACTTTGACTGGGTATTGTGAAATCGTCATCCTGTTTAAAGTACTGTGACACCAGATGCCTTTGGCAGCTGGGGCCCTGGGAACAGGTTAATAACAAGACCTGTGAGGACAAGATAAAGGCTGAGGTACACCCCAGACCCACCCACCTGAAATGAAGGTCTACGGCTGAAAACTGAACCACTGAACCACATGGAGAAATCATGTCAACAGGAATGGTGAAGTATGAACCTCCAAATACCCCCTCATCCATAAAAGCAATGGGACGAGAAGAAACTGTCAGAATCATCTCCAAAAAAGTAATTGAAGGCTAGCAGGAATCTGAGAAGCATTGTCTCAAGAAAATGGGCATTTCTTAGTTCCAACAGTGAGCTGCACAGCATCTCAGCTTGCCTTCTCTTGTCTCCCATGCTCCTGCCCCGTGGTGCCTTTGAAAATGTGCAGCATTACAATTACTGTTGTCAGGAAAAACAGCATCACTGGACACAATGTAGAGTACCAACATATGAATAAGGGGTCTCCCAGAAGGTGATGAGAGAAAGAATGAGACAGAAAGAATATATGAAGAAATAATATCTAAAATTTTCCAAATTGATGACAAAGGTTAACCTATCCAACTAGGAGCTCTTCGAACTCCAAATAAGATAAACTTAATGAGATGCCCATCTATCACATCATAATTAAATGGTTAAAAGCTGAATAGAGAAACCTGAAAAGAGAGAAGTAACAAGATAAATGACTGATTTCTCCTCAGAAACCACAGAGATCAGAAGACATAATCAAGTGGGATGACATACTCAAGTGACGAGGAAAAAGACTGTGAGCAAAATATTCATTATCTGTCAAAAAAAAAAAAAGAAGAAAAGAAAAAAGAAAAGCAAAGAAAAAAGTCCTTCAAAACTGAAAGTGAAAAGGCGGGGAATTTTATGTCATGGAAGTGATATGCAAAACAGAGCTGGAGTAGTTATATTAATGTCAAATAAAATATTAACTTTTGGCATAACTGGGTTGCAAATCATTTGGCTGGACTGACCAAATCAAGTTCACGGTACAGTGCTAGTGTAATAATATCATGGGATCAGAGATAGCTACCTGGTGGAGCATGGAAAACATCACTGACAGATGAGTTTATGTTATTTAATCATGCGCACCTGACAAGTGAAAAAAATATAAATATTTAAAATAGAAGCATTAGTACATGCTTATTTTGGGGGGTCATTTTCCTTTGTTTGTGCACCTACATGAGATTATCAGAGAATGGAAACAAGATGAAACACATGTCAGTAAGTAACACTTCTACAAAACTAACATTGATTGCTGTTCCCAGCTTGTAAGTATTGAAGACCTATCATCATCGTCTTGCTCTGCACAAAGCACCTCTGGTTTCCAATCAGAACCAGAGGTGCACAGAACGTTGTGCGCGAAGTGGGTGCTCAATTCCAACCACACACAGGTCCCTAAGTCCTGCCACACATCTTCATTCACCATGCACGTTAAGTGTCACATTTTAGGCAAATAAAAATTATTAAAATTTGACAGCTAGCAAATTACACTAACATCTGGTAACTAATCATTCTTGGCAGTTCAATAATACACTTCTCATTGCGTGGCTATTAATATTATAAAGAGCAAAATCCAAACATAGTACTTGACTGACACATTCCTTGAAGGGATAGAAAGATGCACTGTTTATCTCAATGTGTAAGAAATGTCACTTTTCACATCTGAAATTTGAAGTAGATTGGAACAGAATAATTATAAACATGATGGCATCATGCAGTGCCACAAGCTAAAAAGAGAAATGAAAATTTCTGAATTTGGAATGACATGAGAATATATTTACAGTATGTGGAGAGAATGGATACAATCATGAAGAAAGATTGCAGTCAATAATAGTAACAATGAATGACTGTCCCTCACCTGGTATGGTACCACTTTCTTGCTTAAGTTGGCTAATAATTAGCGAGTGAAGTTCCAACTGTCACCTTAACAACCAGCATGATCTGGAATTGAGCTAGTAGTTAATTCATAGCTGATTCAAATGCCTGGTGTTATTTACTCTCAAGGAAGTTTTTAAAGGAGAAAAAGTAAATTTTACTTTCTTTTTTTATTTTTAGAGTGATGGTTAAAGCCACTTTCATTCATTAGTCACTTTCACTCACTTATAAGTGTTATCAAAGAGCATAAATACATAACAATAAAATTCTACCAAAAATAATAAATTGTGTCCATAAGAGAAGAGCTGAACAGGGATTGGATCGCCATCTCGACGGGGTCTGACTTGGGGCTGTGCAAATCTCTGTCCCTGTGTGGGCACAGTTTCCATTCTGTCATCTCCAACTCTGAACACCCGTCTGTTCCTCACTTAACAGATTTCAGAATATTTAGTCAACCATGAACTCATTCACTGAACTGGCTAAGTGATAAAGTAAGTAAATGTACATCTTTTACTCATTCATGTTTGCATGGGTGTGCCTGTGGCACTCAAGAACATATAATTAAGCACAATTTGGGGCATCTTTGTGTTTTAATATAAGTGAATGTTTTAAGAAAAAAGTTACTACACTACTGAAGGTAGTGCAGATTAACAGTTTTCTATCTTGACAATACCAGGCATAGAATAACATTTTAGATAGATATAGACATGCTATCTACAAAATACTCTGTACATAGATACAGTTCAGGAAGTGCACGTGGTTTCTGTCATGCGCCTCCTGAACTATATGTTAGACTGTGGAGTGGAATATTCTAAAAGTCATTGACAGCCCTAGCTAGTTTGACACAGTGGATAGAGCAACAACCTGTAGACTAAAAGGTTCTGGGTTCAATTCGGGTCAAGAGCACATGCCCAGGTTGCAGGCTCAATTCCCAGTAGGGGGTATGCAGGAGGCAGCCAATCAATGATTCTCTTTCATCATCATCATCATCTCTCTCTCTCTCTCTCTCTCTCTCTCTCTCTCTCTCTCTCTCTCTCTCTCTCTCTCTCCCCCCCTCCCTCCCTCCCTTCTTACCTCCCCCTTCCTTTCTAAAATCAATAAAAATATATTTAAAATAAATAATAAAAGTCATTGACAGCTGAGAACTCATTGGCTTTCCCACGCGCAAGATGATTGATGGATGGCTTTGTGCTTCTGTAACACCTGAGATTCAGTTCACCCTCAAATGCGTGAAGTGTCATTTGAAGTACACGGTGGACTCTTGATGGAATTATCTAGGTCTTGTCTTTTAAGTGTTTCAGAAATTCATATTTTAAACTTGGTAGTAACATCAGGGTAACCTTCATGCATTTTCATTGTCTACAAGCTGAAATCAAACAAAGTGATTTTTTTTTTTTTACCAAGAATTTATGTTCCAAATCATGGTGCTCTATTACAACAGATACTTATATCCTTTATAAAACGTATTGAAAATATTGCATTTTCACTTTTGCAATGCTAGCAAAAACTGTTCATTGAAGAGAAAATGCCATTTTACTAGTGGTAGTTTTTATTTTATACTTGTAATTTTTTTTCTTTTTGGAAAATTTAAGATCTATAAAAGTCAGGTAAAAAGGACATAGACTCTGTATGTTGGATTGGATTGGACCACAGAGGTAGTAGTAACAGAGAAGTCCAAGAAATCCTTCATGGAACATGCACTGTGAGAAAGCAGGGGAAGGAATCACAGTGAGGAGAGAGGAAGGGAGGGAGGAAGGAGGGAAGGGAGGGAAGGAGAGAGGGAGGGAGGGAGGAAGGG
>PVJC01012069.1:0-40279 GCA_004026665.1 Murina feae | reverse complement strand
TATCATCTCACACCTGTCAAAATGGCTACCATCAACAAATGACAAGTGCTGGAAAGGATGTGGAGAAAAGGGAACCCTAGTACACCGCTGATGGGAATGCAGATTGGTGTAGCCACTATGGAAAACAGTATGGAATTTCCTAAAAAATTTAAATATGGAATTGCCATTTGACCCAGTGATCTTATTTCTAGGGATATATTCAAAGAAACCCGAAGCACTAATCAGAAAGAATGTATGCCTCTTATGTTCACATCAGCACAATTTACAATAGCTAAGATCTAGAAACAGCCCAAGTGCCCATCAGTAGATGAGTGGATAAAAAAGCTGTGGTACATTTATACCATGGAATACTGTGCAGCAGTAAAAAAGAAGAATCTCTTACCCTTTGAGACAGCATGGAGGGACCTAGAGAGTATCATGCTAAATGAAATAAATCAGTCAGAGAAAAATAAGTATCACATGATCTCACTCATATGTGGAATCTAATTAACAAAATAAACTAATGAATGGAGTGGATCTAGAGACATGGAAGCATAGAACAGAGTGTGGAATCTTGGAGGGAAGGCGGGGGAGGTTGGAAGAGTGGGGGGTAATCAACCAAAGACCTTATATGCATATATACATAACCCATGGACACAGATAATAGGGTAGTGAAGGCCTGGGCAGGGGTGAGGGCTGGCTGGAGGGGTTCAATGGGAGAAAAAGGGGACATATATAATACTTTTAACAATAAAGATTTTTTAAAAAAAGAGAGATGGAGCAAGGAGATAGAGAGTAATGGACAAGTTTTGAAGGCTACCATCAATAATAATCATATTTGCTATTGCCTCATTAACTCCTTAAAAAATCGTACCTAAGATGCTTCTATTGTTGTACCCATTGTATAGATGAAAAGCAGAGGGATTTGTCTAAGGTCACAGATCTAGTGTCATATCTTAGGTTAATTCTGGTTGATTTCAATGCCTCTGCTTTTTCAATGCATTTCTTCAAGAATTTCTGTATCTTCCTTCCCAATGTTCTTTTTATCTCCCCTTCCCTTCCATCCTTACTGTCACTTTTCCTGCCTCTGGCTCATGTATAACCTATCACCATAGCCATCTCAACCTCTAGCCTTCCACTGAGTCCATTCTGCATACGACTACAATGATAGCCTTCCTCAGACGTATGTACTGATTTAATACATGCTTTTCCCAATCTAAGATCATTCTTATTTGTTCCATCACCTCCTATACAGTATGCTGCATAGTATTCCATGGTATAAATAGAATACTCATCAATAGCTCTAACTTAGAGTCCCAAATCTACTATTTCATTGAAGCCTTATGTAAGTCATCTCACTCTTCATTGAATAGCAGCATTCATCTTTCCCCCTTATGATGATAGTTATTATAATTCACTCAATAATCCCATTTCTTAATGTGGAATTATAAACCATCCCATTATGGGAGCACTACACACCCTGCAGTATTTACTTGTCCTTGGACTTCTCTGTAAACTGTAGGGAGATCACAGTATACCCCCTGAGACCTGCAGAGCGCAGGAAAGATAGAAATTGCCTCATAGACATCTGTTAAATGAATTTCTTACAGTTTGGGGCATGATAGCTCCAACTTAATATGGGATCCTTAAATACTTTGGAATAAGTGAAAGAATTTATTTAATTACTTCAAATAGATAAAATATTGACCTTGCCTCTTGCCTAAATAGTTCACCCAAGCCATTGAAATATGATTTAAAATTTTATAACCTTTTAGGGGATAAGTGGCTACAAGGGTTGTGTTAGGACCTACACTTTCAATCTGGTTTTTACTTATTTGCTGTGGGTTCTAGGGCAAGTTACTTAAACTGTGTGTGGCTTGTTTCCTACCTGGAGACAGTAACAGTAGGAGTGTATGTGTGTGAGTGTGTACTTGTAGATAAAGATTTATATTAAAACTAGAGGACTGGTGCATAAAATGCATGCACTGGTGGGGTGTCCCTCAGCCCAGCCTGCACCCCCTCCAATCTGGGACATCCCTCTCACAATCTGGGACTGCTGTCTTCTAACTGCTCACCTGCCTGCCTACCTGATTGCCCCTAACCACTTCTGCCTACCCAACCTGATCATCCCCTAACCGCTCCCCTGGTGGACTGATTAATGCCTAACTTCTCCCCTGCTGGCCCGATCATCCACAAATGCCCTCCCCTGCCAGCCTGATTGCCCCCAACTACCTTTCTCTGCCCATCTGGTCACCTCCAACTGCCCTCCCCTGCAGGCCTCATCACCTCCAACTGCCCTCCCCTGCCAGCCCAGTTGCCCACAACTGCCCTCCCCTTGCTGTCCTGATCACCCACAACTGCCCTCCCCTGCTGGCCATCTTGTGGTGGCCATCTTGTGATGACGTAGGAGTGGCCATCTTGTGATGATGTGAGGGCGTGATGGTCACCTAGGCTTTTATTAATACAGACTAGAGGACCAGTGCATGAAATTGGTGCATGGGTGGGGTCCCTAGGCCTGGCTGGTGATCAGGGCTGATCGGGACCTTCTGGCTGCTGGCCAGGGTCTCCCTTCCCCAGCTGCCAGCTGCCAGCCAGGGCCTTCCTTTATTCCGTGCTGCCCCCTGGTGGTCAGTGCACGTCATAGGAAGTGATTGGTCTCCCGGTCGAACTGCTGTGGGGACAATTTGCATATTAGGTTTTTATATATATAGATGCTTAGAATAATGCCTAGTTCAAAATAGGTACTCAATAAATGTTTATCTTCATCATCATCATCATTACAACAACCATTGTGAATGACATGAACACTTAAATGTAACATATTTTTAAAACTGCAACGGATAGGAAAGAGTTGTCCTTACATTCATGGCCTACAAGCTGTCACCCTTTGTGATCTCTAACTTCTTCTCTAACCACTATCTTCAGTCTTCAGAGATTTCTAGAGATTTGCTGAAGTATTGCTCTGATGTGAATGTTTTGGGGACTAGTTTTCTTTAGACAGGACCACCTGAAAGTGATTTCTGATGCTAAGCAGATAAGCGTTCACCGGATTAGCAGTGGGAGTAGCAATGACAGCATGAAATGGGAAATAAGAGAGCAGTCAGAGCCACTGGAATTCCGAACTGAGTAAATAAAGACTGTGGTTAAACAATATTTACTTCTTCAAGTAGGAGATGGGACATTGGAGAAGTGGCAAAACAGTTTCCAGTTCTCAGTTTTCATTGACTCAACAAATCAAGCAACTCTCATGTTCCAGGCACTGTGCTATGCACTGAAGTTACAGTGGCGAACCTAGTGGGAGAGACAGAGGATAAACAAAGCTATCTTAAGTAACAGTTTTAGGGATTGATAAGGCCAATGGAGATAAAGCAGATGGGTATGGAAAGGTAGTATGTTAGATAGGATGATAAAGCCTGGTCTCTTGTAGAGCAGCCATTTGTACAGGAAAACCGGCAGGATGAGAAGGGTGAGCCATTTGAAAAGATCTAGGGAAAGACCCACTCTGGCAGAAGGAAAAGACAATGTGGAAATTTTAGGTGGAAAAAAGTTGAATGTGCTCTAGAAGGCTAGAGTGTCTGGAGAGGAGTGAGTGAGAGGGGAGCTGAGGTTGGAGAATTAGGCACCGGCAAGGCATGCAGGAGGAGGTCTACCACTTACTTTCAAAGAGCTGGGATTTTTAAGTGTGATGGGAAACTATGAGAGGTCTTGAGGAAGGAAGTGAAATCATTTGATTATTTTGAAAGACCACACTGACTACAACATGAAGATTGTTGGAAGGCAAGAGAGAAATCAGATCAATTAGGAAGCTATAGAAATGCAGGTAAGAGGTGAGGGTGGCCCTAAGTGGATAGGGCTTCGGCCTGTGGACTGAAAGGTCCCAGGTTTGATTCCAGCCAAGGGCATGTACCTTGGTTGCGGGCACATCCCCAGTAGGAGGTGTGCAGAAGGCAGCTGATCAATGTTTCTCTCTCATCGGTGTTTCTAACTCTCTATCTCTCTCCCTTCCTCTCTGTAAAAAATCAATAAAATATATTTTAAAAAAAGAAAGAGGTGAGAGTGCTGGTAGCTGTGGATGTACTGAGAAGCGACCAGATTCAGGTGCATTTTGAAGATAGAGCCAGAAGGACTCACAGAAGGAGAAGGAGATGGTAGTGAGGCATAGAGAGCACCTAGGGATTTGGCCTGAGACAGATGGCTCAGTATGATTTATTAAATGATTCATCTTTCGCCATCATCTTTCTCATGTATTTTGTTTCCTTGTACTTTTGGATCTAATGGGTTTCTGTTCTGTTTCTTTGATTTGTCTATCGCTGGACCATTATCACACTCTTTTTATCCCTAATTAAAAATTAATTTAGCCCTGTCTGGGTGGCTCAGAGTGTCGTCCCGATATGTCAAACTTGTGGGTTTGATCTTTGATCCCCAGTCAGGGCACTTATAAGAATGGAGCAATGAAGCATAAGTAAGTGGATAACAAATGCTCTCTCCCTCTCTCAAGTCAATCAATAAAAATTATTTAAAAACTTAATATATTACCAATTAATAATTATAAATAAAATTATTAGTTTATAATAAAATTAATTTTTAATAATTATTTGCAGCTCTGTTTTGGTTATTCTCACATGTTAATTCTACAAATAATTTTAGAATCATTTTACCAACTTTCTAAAAAAAACTTACAAGGAATTTGATTGTTTTTATATTGTATTTATACCTCAGTTTATTCTGAAATAACATTTAACATAGTTTTTCTCTCCACATTTACAATATAACCACTTTATATGCCCTTCTGTAAAGTTTTATAATTTCCTTAGTATAATAGACATTTCTTGTTATTTTTTCTTTTACGAATGGAAAATTACTTTATCTGTCATACTTTCTAACAAGTAACAAACATTACTTTTTGTATATTTGTATTTTAACCAGGTAATCTACCAAATTCTCTCATGTTTCTAATAGCTTTTCAGTTGATTCACTTGGGTTTTTCAAAACTATAATCTTTATAATCTGCAAATAATGATACTTCTGCCTCTTCTTACCCAATATTTATGCTTCTTATCTCATTCTCTCATCTAATTAAGTTGGTGAGCACTTCAAGGACAATCATTAAATAATTGTGCTGATAACAAGTACCCTTGTCTTGTTCCTGACTTTAATGAGACCACTTCTAGGTTTTCAACAGTAAGTGTTATGCTGACCGTTAGTCTGTGATGTACAAGATATACGTATCTTTTAAATATATGGCTTTAAATGTTATGTTCTATTACCACAATATTATGATCTCTTAAAAAGTCAAGTTGCTTTTCTTTTTTGGGGGGGTGATAAATATTGACATAATCATGTAGTTCTGATTGTCTGACCTATTTATAAGATAAGGTCTCTTCATAGATTTTTATTATTGAACTAGGGGCCTGGTGCAAAAAAAATGTTTGCACTTGGGGGCATCCCTCAGTCCAGCCTGGGCCCTCTCGCAGTCTGGGAACCCTCGGGGGGTGTCCACCTGCTGGTGTGCCTGGCCAGCCTGGGTGAGGGGCTGAGGGCTGTTTTCAGGCTGGCCAAACCTCTCAGTGGGGACCCTCACCCCATGGGGGTGTGGCCAGCCTGGTTAAGGGGCTGAGTGCCGTTTTCAGGCTGCCCACAGCTCCCATTGACCCAAGGTCCCAGTGAGGCTGGCTAGAAGCAGGTTTCTGAGGTTTATTTATCTTCTATATTTGAAACTTTGTTGCCTTGAGTGGAGGCCACAGCCTGCCTAGGCAGGCAATGAAGCCTCCTGTTTGCTTCAGCTCCATGGCTTCTATAGTTGAAACTTTGTTGCTTTGAGTGGAGGCCACAGCTGGCCTAGGCAGGCAGTTTCTTCCATCACTGGCCTCCTGTTTGCTCTAGCTCTGTGGCTGCTGGCTGCCATCTTGACTGGGTTAATTTGTATATTGTTGCTCTGATTTGGCTGGTGGGCATGGCTTTGCTGGTGGGCGTGGCTTAGGTGTAACGGAGTGAGGGTCAATTTGTATATCACTCTTTTATTAGATTAGATTATCTTGAGAAGTCTAGAATTAACGCCACTTGATTATGATATATGTTCTTTCTTTATTGTACTATTCATATAGTACAATATGCTAACCTTTTATTTGGTATTTGCATCTTATTCATAAATGAGATTATTTTGCAATTTTTCTTTTCTATGCCATATTTTTGCAATCCTTTGGTCTCATTGTCATGTTAGCTTTGCAAGAAGAATTCTTTCCTTAAACTAATACAAATAAATAACAACAGTGCCTGAAAAGCCATCTGCTCCTTAACCACTTTTATAGCAGCAATATATGTTTTCTTTTCTTTTTTAAAAAAATAATTCATTATTGTTGAAAGTATTACATATATTCCCATCTTCCCATTGACCCCTGCCCGAAGCCCTCATCACCCCATTGTCTGTGTCCATGGGCCATGCCCATTTGCATACAAGGTCCTTGGCTGATTACCTCTCCTCCACCCTGTTACCTCCTCCCAATCCTACTCCTACCCTACCTCCCCCACCCCATCTTTCCTCCGGAGATTCTGCACTCTGTTCCATGCTTCCATGTCTCTGGATTTACTCAGTTCATCAGTTTGTTTTGTTACTTAGATTCCACATATGTCTGAGATCATGTGATACTTGTCTTTCTCCGACTTATTTCACTTAGCACAACACTCTCCTGGTCCCTCCCTTATAGTAGCAATATACACTGAGTGGCCAGATTATTATGACCACCTGACATTTGCAGGCAAATTAGCTATAATTTCACTCTGAAGTTGCTAGAGGGCCAGACCGTTATAAATAAGGAAGCAGGTTGTTTACCATGACAGTAGAAGTGATTTTTTTTTTGAAGATTGGGTAAACAACGCGATTTAACAGCCTTTGAACATCGGATGATTGTTGGCGCTCAGAGCCATGGAGCGAGTATCAGCAAAACAGCTGAATTCATTAAATGTTCAAGAGCTGATGTTGTTAAAGTGTTTAAAGATTGGACTGTCAGCTGAAAATCTAGGTCTGAACGTGCGAATTGTGGTCGTCAGTGACTAGTCAATGTTAGGGCAGAACAGAGAGTGGCAACACTGGTACAAGACAACAGAAGGGCAACAGTGCATCAAATTACTGCAGATCTTAATCAGGGATCCTCTCAAATGATCTCTGAACGCACTTCACCGTACACTGCATCGTATGGATATAGAAGCCGAAGGCCTGTTCGGACACCTTTGCTATCTGCAGTTACAAAGATAAAACGTCTCCAATTCTCTCAGGAACACAAGGATTAGACAGTCAAGCATTGGAAAAAAGTCATGTGGTCTGATGAATCATGTTTCCAGTTGCATCGTGCAGATGGCAGAGATTTTGGAGGAAATAGCATGAAAGCATGCACCCCACATGCATGAGTACAACCCTTCAAGCTGGTGGGGGCAGTGTTATGGTTTGGATCATGTTTTCCTGGCATGATTTGGGCCCTTCAATTCATGCGGAACAACATCTGAATAGCACAACATACCTAAGTATAGTTGCTGATCAGGTTCATCTTATCATGTTGATGGTGTATCCCAATGGAGTTGGCTTCTTCCAACAAGACAATGCGCCATGCCACGGTGCTCATATTGTGCAGGAGTGGTTTCAAGAACATGAGGGACACTTTACCTTGCTCAGGTGGCCCCCACAATCACCAGATCTCAATCCAATTGAGCATTTGTGGGACAAAGTTAAAAGAGCCATCAGGCAGCTAGTTCCACAACCATCAAATCTCACAGAAGTGGACAGTGCTATTCATCAGGCATGGTGTCTGATTCCTCACATCACCTTTCCACATCTCGTGGAGTCAATGACAAGAAGAATCGCCGCAGTATTGAAGGCAAAAGGTGGCCCAACGAAGTACTGATGGGGTGGTCATAATAATCTGGCCACTCAGTGTATATTTTCTATCACATTTAAAACAAAACAAAATCTGAAGTTTTGTAGATTTACATATTTTTAGGAAATGATTCAGGTTACTCGGGTTTTCAAATTTATTAGCACAGGATTGTATATATTGTTTAATATTCTACATAAAATTGCTTTTTTATCTTTAGATTATTATAGGTGTTCATACCATTTATATTTGTTGCTATAGCAATGTGTTTGGCCTTCTGTCAGTCTCCAAATGATACATTTTATGACTTCAGCGCTTTCTTTCTGCCTTCTTTTGTCTTTGCCTTTTGTATCAGTATAGAGAGTTTATCCAGAAGTCTAAACATTGGAAATATCTAAACATCAGAACTCTTCTATAAGTCTGTACGGTTGTGGTAGCCGGACCCAAAGAATATGTCCAAGATAGAGAGGTTATAATGGATGAAAAATAGTTTCTAGAAGTTTTCATGTTGTAAAGTATTTCATGCATTTCATTAGAAAACATAGTGATTTGCTATTAAGAAAGAAATGTTTGCCTTGCTACCCTCCATTACAGCTTTCAACAGCACCACTTTCTAGATTCCAAGGCACTGCAGCGTTCCAGCTCTTTGAATTCGTCAGCATCCAGATTTCCCCTCAAAGTTCCTGCACAGCTCTGTGTCGGGCGTGTGTCTAGCATCTGTGCCAGAAATCAGCACAATGCTGATGATCCAAGCCCTGGCACTGACCCTGGTCGCCAGCCCACCCTAACTTCTCTCAGGTGCTGAACTTCCTCTTAGGACTTTCTCAGTTCTTACAACATGGCCTCAGGCAGACACTCTGGTTTATCAGATATATCATAACACTTTTGAACTTCTAGTGGGGACGAAATGTTAGTAGGAATCTTATTCTTTTTCTCCTTATGGGACTGCTCTGACTCCGTGAATTTAGGCTAACCAGCTTCCTTTGATAGCAAAGATGACCCAAATTTTTATAATGCCAAAAGATCAGTAACACCTAACCCCACATATTAATGCTATTCTCAAGGTCTTCGTATGTTTCCTATTTATACCTGGCATGCTTGAAGTTGCATGTTCCAACAAAAGGTGGAATTAAAATGATCGTAGCTTCTGCACCTAGCCCTGTAAGTTTGAGCAGCCAGGGGAAATGCGCACATAATGTAGCTGTTTCACAGCCAGCCTACTGGGTGATATATGTTCTCAGCAGCTCCTTCAAATTAGTGTTGGACCTGCTGGTACCCAATTATTTGAGCTCCCTTTCTCCTTTTAGGGGCTAGAAAGCCAGACTCATTCATGCATTCAAGTGAACATACAAAGTTATTATCTTTTAGAGCTTCCAGACTAGAGGATGGACTTGTCCCTCATCCATGCAGAGATTGCATTCTTGTAGGCTGCATGTAATATCAAAGGTGGTGCCTCCTCAAATGGAAGCAAATATCAGGGATTTGAATTCTGGCTGTCCCAGTTCTTTGTTCCTCAGGCATAAACATTCCCCCGCCCCCTAAAAAATGGATTCAAGCTCAGCCAGTGCGGCTCAGGGGTTGAGTGCTGACCCATGAACCAGGAGGTCAGGGTTTGATTCCCAGTCAGGGCACATGCCCGTGTTGTAGGCTCAATTCCCAGTAGGGGGTATGCAAGAGGCAACTTATCAATGATTCTCTCTTATCACTGACTAGAGGCCCGGTACATGAAATTCATGCACTCAGCGGGAAGCGGGGGGCAGGGTCCCTCAGCCCAGCCTGCGGCCTCTCACAGTCCAGGAGCCCTGTGATTGATCACCCTGCAAAGGGAGTCCCTGCCCATTCAGCTGGAGCTCTGCTATGGATCTCCCCAAAGAGGTAGGCCCTGCCCATCCATCAGGTGGCCTGGGCCTCCCTTTGCGAGGCAATCATGGGGCAATGGCCAGGCCCCGATCAGTCGCATCGGATAAACCTTGGCTGCTCTGGTGCCAGTGGGTGTCAAAGCATGGTAGTCCAGATGGTCGTTCCACTGTTTAAGCTGTTCGGTTGACTTGCATTTTACGCTTTTATTATTATAGATGTTTCCATCTCTCTCTCCCTCTCCCTTCTTCTCTCTAAAAGCAATAAAAACATTTTAAAAATGTATTTTCTGAAGTTAATTCATATATGAGAAAGTTCTGGAAATGCTGCCTGGGCCTGCAGGGCAAGTTAAGCATTAGCATCTCTCCTTGAGGCTTCATTTCAACACTCCACACGTCTATTTGCAACCTGTAGTTTGAATCTGATTAGTTGCATAATAACTTTACATTCTTATACAGTGAGGCACCTTTCTTTGGATGAGCTTAAAGTATTTTACAGCCATTATCCTATTAACCCTCACCTTAGGAAGTGTTGGGGGTGGCATAGAATATGTTATTATCTTTCTTTCATAGAAGGGAAGTGATGGCACAAGGAAGTCAAGGAATTTGAGCAAGAGTGCACACGAAGTTGGGTGGAACTGGGGACAGAAACAGGTTTCACAAACAGGCTTTTGTTTCTCTGCCATAAATCTCTCTGCTTCCCTCTATCAGAAAGAGCTGGGTGGGTTTAATGGTGATACTGAAGACCCGATCTTTTGTTGAAAAGAATGATTTAAATATATGCTGTGAGGCAGGAGCAGATGAGCTAAGTTGAATCATCGAGGGTATTAGGAGCTGCTCAATAAACTCCTTCAAACCATATGTACATGTGTTTCATGAGTACTCACCCTTGTGCTACAACCTGCCAAATGGAGTAGGAGAAACCCAGGAAGTGCTCTGTTTGCCACAGAGTGGTACTATATACATATTTGTTGAAGGAAAGGAGGAAGGAAAGTGGGAAGAAAGAAGAGAAGATGTTGTTCCCATTTGCAAGGAGTTTACAACTGTTGTGGGAGAAACGTGACAAACTAACTCAATGAACAATGATGGGCTGAACTAGGAAGTATTGTCCATGGATGAAACAGGAGCACAGGGAAGGGAGAAACCACTGTGGCCTAGAGTCATACAGAAATCTTCTTGGAATAGATGGAACTTGAATTAGCCTTGGGGAAGGGAGGGATTCTGGAGAGGCCAACGGGAGGAGGGAAGGACAGGGCCTGACCAGGCTGGTGATGGGTGTATATGATGGAAAACATGCATCCATGCGTTGTTTTTGTTTGTTTTTTGTTTTTTGAAGAAGTGTTTTATGACATTGGAAAGAGGGCTTTTTTCTTTCTTTCTTTCAATAGATATTGTGGAGTCCCTGAAATCTACAAGAAGATAAAGAGGAAAGAATCCAAGCAAACACTTAGGTTCTGAGCTTGAAAAAGTATCATCATGAGAAGGAAAGCTTGTTAATTTCTTGAATGTGTAGCATCTTCAGGGCACTCAGTACACTTGTTTTGAAACTTTATGGATGCCATCATTTGCTTGGAGTGTTTATTTCTCCCTCAAAGGTGAGATGAAGCTCATAATTATTTTCTTTTAGTAGTATATTTTTTACTGTTTTTTGTATTTTTTACTTAGGTTTAGTCAATGAAATAGATTTATCATTATTATTGTTATTATAATTATAATTTTTACTATTATTTGGTTCTAATTAAACATATTACTAAATCCATCACCTCCTGTCTCTCTGTTCGACACCATGTCTGGCACATATCTTCCTAGCAACTTTCTTCTTTGACTTGGATCAAAAAATAAGAATTATACATTTTGAAACTGCTTGCTCTCTTTTTGAGTTTTCAACATCTTCATTAATCAAAACTCTTGTTTTATTTAGGATTCTCTCCTTCTCCTCCACAAAATGGGAAAGACAAAAAGTTTCAGAAACAGAAATCTCCTTTATTCCCAAATCGCACTGCCCTCAAAGTAGTAGATAATCAAACTAAGATACAAATTTAACTCAACATTATAGGGAATGTACATCAACTCAAGTAGGAGATTTCAGATTATTAAAAGGTGGTTTTGATTACTCCGGGGTCTGAAGAAGGCAAGAGAGAATCTAGCTCCAGAGTTTGAAGTTATTTGGGATTCTGACAAGTCCCAACAGGGTGGTAAAGAAGTTGGAAGTATTATATGTGCCAATGCAGAAAAATAGACCAATCCCAGATATGACTGGGGTGGGGGAAGCACAAGAGCAAGAAGTTATGTTTCCTATATTTTAAGCATCCCAAACACATAGCAGCAGTAGGGGAGGAGGTGGTGGAATATTTAGAAGAAAGACGAGCAGAATTTTCTGAAGTTTATTTCCCATTTATTTCCTTTCCATCTGTTGGAGAGTCTGACTGAGAATGAGGTTCATATCAAATTCCTATTTCTTTTTTTTCTCTTTGAATGTTCCCAGTTTAATTCGGGTGCACGCATTATCAAACATCTGTTTTAATTACAGCCATTGTTAAGGTAGTTAATCAGTTTTTGTTTCTCACCAGCCAAAATCCTATATTGCTAAATTTTCATACAATCAAAGATACAATAAATATAAAAGGAATTCTTGTATATCAGCATGAAAAAAAATGCATACAACTTCTTTGCTCACTGATGCAACCAAAACACCCAAGAGTTATTATAATGTGCATTCCCCTGACACAGACTTTTATTTCATGCAAATGACAGTGATTAAGATTCAAATACTTTTTTTCCATTTTCACAATTACTTAATCAATGTGAAGTACTGTGTAAAAATTGCATCTCTTCATAACAGTGATTTTGACCAAGTCAAGTGTTGCTCCTAGAATTATAATCCAGACTTGTGATTCAATTATCATTTAGAGACTTTCTAAATTCAAATTAACTTCACTCTTTTCTCCTCCTCCCAACACTGTAAATTAATATCAGTATGGATCATTTGTAAGGTGTGATCAAAATAACTTCCCACTGCAAGGAAACGTACAATGTGATGTGTGAATTTTCCCTTACTTGCAAAAAAGCGCATCGATCAATAGTAACTTGCTATTAAAATGTATGAAATGCACAAAGAACAGTCTTTTTCGATTTGTGTTACACTTAGCTTTGAGCTTGAAGAATACTGACACTTCCCAGACTCCTCTTCTATTTAAACTTACTTGGAACAGTTGTACAAACTGCCATTTGAAAAGTTAAAAAAGAACCCATGGAATTCTTAAAGTTTGGCATCTCGGTTTGATGATTTAACCATTGGCCATTCAAAAGCACATTCTTACAGGAATCAACAAGGCATGCATAAAATAAAGTAGGATTCCAGAGGCCAATGCGGCAACTCTCATACAACTATAAAACATTGGTCTATTTACACTTTACTGCACCTACACCAGAGGCTGCATTTTTTTTTTTTAAATCATTTGTGACTTCCTCTTTCTTGCTCATCTTGCTTTTCATTTAGACTAGATTTTGTCTATGGCTAGGTTTGAGTTATTAACAAATACTATCCACATCCACTTTCTTTAAATATGCTCTTTAGTATCTGAGTTGTAAATAAAATATAATTTAAAATTGTCTTCTTCCTTTCAACACTCAACCAAAATTCCTTCTTTTGTGTCCAATCACAATGAGCACAGAGAACACTCATCTTTTATTCCTCATGGTTCCTGGAACACAATGCTATCAATGCTAGAGCCGAGTTCACGAAATTTGAATAAAAATTTTTTTGAGAGTAGAATTTGCATTTGATGGAGCTTGATGAATTCAAATGGAAAATGTTCGCATCTGGAAATTTCTCTTTGGAAGGTGTTTCTTGGTACCATTCTTATGGAGATGTCCCCCTCTCCTGCCCCGAAAGGTTGGAGAGACGTTGGAAGTAGAACATTTGAGGGTCCCAGCTCATAGAGACACTGGCCAGGAAAAACCAAACATCTAGTCCTGGATTTCCTAAAAGACTAGGAAACATCTGTGAGGTTGAGATGGTTCCCTAGGAGGAAGAATGATGAACCATAGGTTTGTTTAAGGTAGCATGCTGTAAGACTAAGAATAGCCAGCCATGTCTGGGTCTTTAAAGCCAGAACGGAGTCATTTGAAACCAGACCAAGCTACTTACAGAGGACCAAAGGGACAATTTCGATTTATTCTGGTCCTATCCAGGGAGTTCTGCGGGGGAGTTAGGATAAAGCTTGTGGAGTGAAGTGTGGGGGATGAGATGGTGTCAGAGACTATTGGCTGGATTCTGATGTCTAATCTTCCCTTTTCCATAGTTATAGAATGTTTGCTGAGCACATGGCTGCCCAGATAAAGCCAGCCTTTCCCAGGTGCCCCTGAAGCTAGCAATGAAGCCATGACTAAATTGTGGCCAGTGGAATATGTGCAAAGTAGAGATCTAAAATTCCATCCCAAATCCTTGGGTAGAGGATTGGAATTCAGATTTTTTTTTTAAAAAAAAAGAAAAAAAAAAAAGAAGAAAAAGATTTTTGAAGGTGATAGGCATATACAACTTATTTTGGAATATCTCTGTTGGAGCTGGGGACAGCAAGTCATACTAACATTTACTCTAGTGGAATAAATAAAGACCATGAGCTCATGTCAATTCAGGTCAGGCTTTACTTTCAAATTAGTTTTCATTAAAACTGTTTACAAATTTGTTTTTTCAGATCCTTTTGGGTTTTAGAATTATATATGACATGGCAGCTTCTAGAGAACTGTCAAGGGAGCTGACAAATATCCTTTGCCCCTTCCTTGTTCCTTCCTACATCCAACCTCCCAGATTGATGCTTCCTTATCTGTGAGGACTGTGCTTACAAGGACAAACTCAACTGCCTTCACTTGTTACTTTCCTCTAAGAGCTATTATCTTTAAACTAAAGGCCCAGTGCATGAAATTTGTGCACAGGGGTGGGACCCAGCCTGTGCCCTCTCGAAATCTGGGACCCCTTGGGGGATGTCCAACTGTTGGTTTAGGCCTGATCCCACAGGAATCCCTGTGGGATCGGGTCTAAACTGGCAGTCAGACATCCCTTTCACAATCTGGAACTTCTGGCCCCTAAATGCTCACCTGCCTGACTGTTTGCCCTAACCAACCTGCCTGTTTGATGCCCCTAACCACTTCTGCCTCCCTGATTGCAACTAACTGCCTCTGCCTGCCTAATCGCTCCTAACAGCCTCTGCCTGCCTGATTGCCCCTAACTGCTCACCTGCCTGTCTGATTGCCCCTAACCACTTACTGGGGGGCTACGCTGAGGTGAGGGGCCATGGTCGTTCTGGTCTCTGGTTGTTCCACCATTTTGGTCACCGGGTTTTTATTATATAAGATGTGAATATTATGTTTTGCTGCATAAGTTATTATTGAACACACATTATGTGCAGCACACTATATTAAGTATCTCATTTAATTCTATTATTAATTTCATTTTACAGATGAGAAAACTGAGGTATAGCAAAATTACATAAGTTGGCCATGCCCACAGTTGGGAAGTGGCAAAGCCAGGATTTAAAACTAAGAAGTCTGATGCCAAGACCCCATCTTTGTCCCCAATATTATTTATTTTTCTCTCAGTGAGACCATAATCACATATCAAAAATGTTCTTTAAGAAGAATTAAAAATTGCAAATATAAGATAAAGTACAGTGCCCTCAAAGGGGCCTGTGCAAGTGAGAAGCATGAAGGTGTACCCTTTATTAGCTTCTTGGTCAATTCACTTCTGGCAACAGGTCCCCTCTACACTCTGCTCCAGAGTTTCCTCCTACCTTAGTGCCTTAGCAAGTGCTCTTCCACCCCACCCCTGGTCATTCTCCACCAAAGCTCCCTGGTTACTATTTTTTAAATTGTAGTAAAATATATATAACAATATTAATCATTTTAATCATTCATAAATGTACACTTGATGACATTAAATACATTCACATGTTTTTCAATCATCATTGCTATCTATACCCAAACCTTTTTGTTATCATCCCCAACATAAATACTCTACCCATTAAATAATAATGTCTCCTTCCCCCCCAACTTCCACCCCCCATTCCAGCTCCTAGTAAATTCTGTTGTACTTTCTGTCTCTAGAAATTTGCCTATTCTAGGTACCTCATATAACTGGAACCATATACTACACTAGTGATCTAGTGCACGAATTCGTGCACATTGAAAGGGAATTAATTAGAAGGTGGCCAGTGGGGTGGGACTGGGCAAGGTGAGCCAGACACACCCTGGAGCCAACCTCCCTCGGTCTCTCCCAGGCCCACCACACCTGGGGTGATGCTGTTGCTCAAAGAGCATCTGCAGAGTGAGCAGGATCCCTCTGGCAGGTTGAGTCCCTCAGTCTGGCTTGTGAGGATGGGCCAAAAACAGCTCTCCAACATCCCCCAAGGGGTTCTGGAGTTCAAGAGGGCACTCTGCAAAATTACTGTCATACAGGATGTGGAACACAAATGCAAGTGTGCAGTAAACCAGATTCGGGTTTGCAGTGCCCCAGCAACAACATAACGCATGGCCAAAGGTGGAATCACATGGCCCCATGAGGAATCGGGTTCCCTCCTCTTTGGTTTCAGGGTGCATCACTTGAGAACCATCACTGCCAAGTCACTGCAGCTCGGCAGCTCCTGCGTTGAGCAACTTACCCCTGGTGGTCGGTGCACATCATAGCTACCGGTTGGACAGACACTTAGCATATTAGTCTTTTTCTTTCATTTTGTTTTATTGCTTAAAGCATTACAAAGAGTATTACATATGTCTCCTTTTTTCCCCCCTTTGACCTTCCCCCAGCCTGCCCTCTCCCGAAGTGTCATGTGTTCATTGGTTATGCTTATATGCATGCATACAAGTCCTTCAGTTGATCTGTTACCCTCCCCCCCCAATCCTCCCCAGCCTTCCCACTGTAGTTTGACAGTCTGTTCGATGCTGTTCTGCCTCTGTATCTATTTTTGTTCATCAGTTTATAATGGTCTTTATTATCCATAAATGAGTGAGATCATGTGGTATTTTTCTTTTATTGACTGGCTTATTTCACTAAGCATAACGCTCTCTAGTTCTATCCATGCTGTTGCAAATGGTAAGAATTCCTTCTTTTTTACAGCAGCATAGTATTCCATTGTGTAGATGTACCACAGCTTTCTAATCCATTCATCTGCTGATAGGCACTTAAGCTGTTTCCAAATCTTAGCTATGGTAAATTGTGCTGCTATGAACATAGGGGTGCATATGTCCTTTCTGATTGGTTTTTCTGGTTTCTTGGGATATATTCCTAGAAGTGAGATTACTGGATCAAATGGAAGTTCCATTTTAAATTTTTTGAGGAAACTCCATACCATTCTCTACCAGTCTGCATTCCCACCAGCAGTGCACAAGTGTTCCTTTTTCTCCGCATCCTCTCCAGCACTTGTCTTTTGTTGATTTGTTGATGATAGCCTTTCTGACAGGTGTGAGGTGGTACCTCATTGTTGTTTTGATTTGCATCTCTCGGATGATTAGTGACTTTGAGCATGTTTTCATATGTCTCTTGGCTTTCTGAACGTCCCCTTTTGAAAAGTGTCTATTTAGGTCCTTTGCCTATTTTTTAAATTGGATTGTTTACCTTCCTTTTGTTAAGTTGTATGAGCTCCCGCATTTTAGCCTTTTATATATAGAGATGTTTTTCTGTGTCTGGCCTATTTCATTTAGCTTAATATTTCTAGGTCCATTCAGGTTGTAGGATATATCAAAATTTTCATTCCTTTTTATGGCTGAATAATATTCCATTGTATGTATATATCACATTTTGATTATCCATTTATCAACATTTTAATATTTAAATAATGCTGCTATTAACATTGGTATGCAAGGTTTGAGTCCCTGCTCTCAATTATTTTGGGTATTTAGCTAGAACTGGAACTTCTGGGTCATATGGTAGATAGTTCTGTTAAACTTTTTGAGAAATCACTAAACTGTTTTCCACAGCAGCTTTACGTTCTTTTTTGTTGTTGTTAATTTTTACCTGACGTTATATTTTTCCATTGATTCTTAGAGAGAGTGGAAGGGAGAGTGAGGGATAGAGAAAGAAATACTGATGTGAGAGAGACACATTGATTGGTTGCCTCCCACATGCAGCTTGTGGATCGAACTTGCAACCAAAGTATGTGCCCTTGACCAGAATTGAACCCAGGACCTTCAATTTGTGGGCTGATACTCTATCCACTGAGCCAGTTTGGTTAAGGTCATTTTACATTCTTATCAGCAATGTAGAAGCTTCCAATTTCTCTACATTCTTGCCAGCTCTTGTTATTGTTGTGATTATAGCCATTGTAATAGGTGTGAAGTGGTATCACGTCCAGTTTTACCTGGATATTTTTTTTTCATAGCTTTTAACAATATCTGAAATGGTTTCATTTATTTTTCTTTACCTAGTTTACTAGTCTGGAAATCCTCAAAGGCAATACCCCTTCTATTATGTTCTCTTCTAGATCCTCCTATTCCTGTCACATACAGACATTTAGTTGGATAAGTGAATTTCTAGATGATCCCTGCAGAACTATAAATTGTTAATTTATTTGTCCTGGGATCACTGCTGAAACAACAGCACATGAATTAGATAACAAGTCCACAGTTGTTTGTATCAGGCATTCGAAAAATCCTTTGGTAGCCTTGAATCAGTGGACTCCATTATCTTAAGGACTTCTAAAAGTGAAGACCAAACACAATTTAAATGAAAAGATGTGCCACAGACAGTACCTTCACCTCAGTAATTAGAACTGGCATTCGAAGTGCATTGTTGAATCATTTCCCTATAGCTTTCATGGAGAAGGGCACACTGCTCCCCTTTCAAGCTGCCCAACCCCAAGGCTGCTCTGCCTCAAGTGTAAGGAGAGATAAAAATACTGCGTTGGGCTGTTGGGAGGAGCAGTGCCACAGAATCCTGAGTCCTACATCGCTGACTATTCAGTCAAGTTGGGTTGATAAGAAGTCATGTGTTGCCCAACTTTCCATTTCTAACGGTCGGGAGAGCAAAATGTCATTTCTTAAACTGGAGTCTGAAAATCACTGAGTCATTCAGAACAATATGCGATCTTAACTGAACACATGGCTCAGGTGCGTTTTATAAACACGCAATTTCACAACTGAAAGCTCTCACGGATCCCATTGCCTGCTGCGCCAGCCGGTCTCTGGATGGCAGGCGCCTGGGAAGGGCCCGAGGAGCTGGAGCAAACAGGGCCTGTGTGCAGCGTGGCGCTGCCCTGTGGCATACCTGCCCACGCAGCACCTCCCGGTTTCAGAGGATCTGTTTGCTAATATTGCAAACACAAACCAAATGTCTATCAGGTGCTCCACAGTGGTTCCTGGTCACTCTCTGAGTTACTTAATCAAGTTGCATCATGATACTATTTCCAAATCACAAATTGTGTCTCTGAAGGGCTCACAGAGCGTTTTGATCAATGGTCAAATTAATTCCCCTAAAGGAAGCAGGGGAAGGACGGGTGGGCCCTGAGGATGAAGCTTATGAAGGTGCAGCTTCAGAACCCCTATCCTATCGGGGTGTCTTCCCAGGGAGGAGGAGGAGGAGGAGAAGAGGGGGAGGAGGGGGAGGAGGAAGCAAGTTTTTGTCATTGTGACTCTTTTTCCTGAAGAGTTTCTCGGATTGTTGCAGGCCCTGCAGTGTGCCCTTGTCCACACAAACGATAGGGACATGATTCAGCAATGCACTTCAAATGCCAGTTCTCATTACTGAGGTGAAGGTATTGTCTGTGGCACATCTTTTCATTTAAATTGTGTTTGGTCTTCACTTTTAGAAGTCCTTAAGATAATGGAGTCCACTGAATCCATCCAGCCTTAGCTTTCTCCTGGAAATGCTTGAAAATGCATTCACTAGTCATTTCCCACAGGTACCAGAAGGATTTTGGCATCTGTACAGAGCCCCGCCCCAAGCCTTCCACATTCCAGGGGTCAGTAAGCTAGTAATATAGCAAATTAAATGAACAAAATAAAGTGCACGGTTGTGGTGTGTGTGTGTGTGTGTGTGTGTGTGTGTGTGTGTGTTGCTAATACTCATGTTGAACATTTGGTTTTAGAACATAAGGCGTGTCAAGTGACGATATGAAGGGGGTTTTTATGCCTAAAAATGAGAGAGAGAAAAAGAGATGGCATTTTGCCCTGAAGACCTCTGTGGGAGTAACTGAAAGTTCACCTATGAGGAAAGTGATCAGGGACTCAGTGCTTTCGTTGGATGACTGTAGACAATGCTAAAGCAATAATTTCCTGTTTGTTTGTATTATTTGGTATATATCTATTATATGTGTCTTTTAATTCATAGACAACTAAGATATTATCATCTGTGACTTTAAGACTGAGATGTTGTTTATTTTCATGCAAATCCTACTTCAATAAAAACAGATTTGTTCAAACTACTTTAAATGTGCTGCAAATTTCACTGCACAACGTTGACTAATTGGGGTCAGAAGTAGGAAATTTTAAATGGCAACAGCTCCTAGATTCACAAAAAACCTCCTCTTCTGGCCCTTCCAGTCTTCGAAATTCAATCCAATTCATCTGATGTTCAATAGGGACGTGGAGAAAATTCTCAAAATAACCAGTTTCTTACATATGCTTTGTAAACTTCCCCGTCACATGGGACAAGCTGCAGTGCCCACCGGGGAACTCGTGTTCCCTGTGAGTGGCCCAGTTTTTGAGGCCTTAGCAGTAAAGCCTGACCCTCGGGTTTTAGACCCCCTCATTCATCTATGGGAACTTCGTGGGCATTTCATATTTCTTTCCGTTCAGCCCTGAAAGAAGCATTAGCAGGGAAATTCAAAAGCAAGCAGAAAACTGGCATAGCTAATTTAGGCTAATTAGGATGGCGGAAGCTGGGATTCACACTCCAGAGCTTCCCAGGCCCTCCCGAGTCTCCACCTGATTGCTTTGTCCAGCAGCAAACCCAGGAGGCACTTCCAATTACATCATATCCTCTTCAAACACCAAACCACTCAAGCTAATTTTATCCTATTAAACAGACTGAAGGATCCAGAAGAAAGGTTCTCTCCCCCTCCCCAAAAGCTTCAATTACCAGGGTCTCTGATTATCATCACTTCAATCCTATATGCACTGCTAAATACTTTTTTTCTTTTTTTGCTTAGCATTGCCTTCTTGATTCAGATGAAACGCAAATATTATGAGCATGTCTTTACAGCTCCGGTTTAAGAGTCAAACTAAAAAGAAGCACCCTGGTTATTAGCATGGTTACTCAAAGTCAAGTTTGAAGTTTCCAAAGACATCAGAATCACAGAAATCTCGGCACCTCTCTGAACATTAGTATTTAGGGAAACGAGTAGCCATTTATCACTTGGTCGCCCTCCTAGCAAACAAACATATTTTTCAGGATGCATGTACACAAAGGGTAACGGTTACAGGATGTGAACTCTTACTTTCCAAACTCAAAACCGACTTTCCATTCAACTGTGACCTAAAAATCTTAATGTGAAATATTTTTAGTGTATATTTCTCTGATTACAGCCAGAATAGAACAGTGATCTAATTGTGAACGTAAAATCCTTTCCATGAAATGGAACCTTAATTGTTCTGAATTCTTCCTTGGAAGAAGATGTATAAAAGCTACCTTAAAAAAAATCCTTGCTGAATAAGGCGTGTCAAGTGACGATATGAAGGGGGTTTTTATGTCTAAAAGACTTGGACATTATTTTCGAAGTTTAATACACTTACTGTGCATCTGTGTGTGCACTTTTCCTTTCCTTGGGGACAGAAATAGATTTGACAAATCTTAAAAGTACAAGTGTAGCGAAGAAAAGTCTTCCCACCATCAGTACCATCCGGCAGCCTGGAGGATCTTTTAGCAATGAAAGAAATAGGGATTTTTCATTTCTCCCAGGTATTGATTGTAACTTAAAAACACACACAAACATAAACAAAAATTTTCTGAGACTTTGGATGGGCCTTGAAGACTTCCATTTTAATTTCAGAAAATCTCATTTATATTATTTGTAAGCAGTCAAACAATTAAAATGAAACATTTGCTGCCTTTTTTTTTTTTTTCTTTTTTTAAAACCAATCTCTTCCTTTAGCAGAAAACTTATCTGGTGGCTCTCACCAATCACCCCTGTTTCACAGGTATCCAAAAGCCATTGTCTTGGGACAATCACCTCTGCTCCCCCCAAAAAAGAAACAGCCACTAAACAATAATCCATCCAAACTCAGTTTGGGCCAATTTTCTTAATGTTTCAGCAAGGCTTAATCTGTTGGTGTAAGTGTTTAGTCCCATTAACTGCTAAAGTCACAGAGTCCACAACTCACTGTGCTGACAGTAAACAAGGAATTTGAGGAATGGCTTTAAACAATGGCTAAGCCTCAAGCCATTCTGTCTTCAGATGCTGTGAAACTTGTCCTTGCCAGAGTAGCCCCCTTTCTGCAGCCCAACCTCTGTTTAAAATGCACCTCCGTCCCCTTTGCTCTTTAGATTTGTTGTGCTACTTCACTCTCCTCTGATTGGCTGCTGAGGACTCACATGATCATGAAGATAAGCCATTTGTTATTACTTTTTAGAAGTACAAGCCTTGGTAAAAATTGGAAAATGGATGAGTTTGCCCACAATGGCTTTTTCTCCAGAGAACCCAACTCAGTCTCCTAGAGAAGGTAACCTTTGGGTAAGAGCAGGGATTTCCCGACCTTTAGTACAGCCCATTATACCTGGAGAGAGAACACACTAAAATGTGTATGGATGGACCTCCTCACTGACAGAAATGGTCCCACAAAGGGTGTCAAAGTGTAATCTTTGCCAGAAGTGGTTAATTCTCTTTAAATACCTAACTTCATGTTGCAGCTCTCTTGGATGTTTCGATCAGTGGCTATGTCCTCTCCTCTTATCTCTGCAGCTAGTGTTTCCATTTTTGTTACTTAGGCTACAAGAAATAGCCAAGAACTTCGCTTCTTTTTACAACTCCCCATCCCTTTGCTCTCTCCCCATCGCTCCAGGCCCACTCACGACTTCCAAACAATAACAAGGAGAGTGTTCTTTGCCTCAGGATCTTCATTGGATTCCAGGATAAAAGCCATTCCCCAAGGGATCCAGGCTCCACTTTGGGGGCATTTTCACCTAGTGATCTTTTTAATGTGAGCTCAAATCTCCTAGTTGGCCAACAATAAACATCAGTTCTCTCCCTGAACAACCACTTCCCTCTAAAATAGCACACACACGATATTCAGACTCTCTCATGCGTGTTGTCCATGGCTGCTGAATAGAAAGGGGTTGCATTAGGCATGTGGTATTCTGGCAGGCCGAGGTTGGACTTATAAACAAAGGGGACAAGGAAAAAGGCTGTAAAGGGAGAAGTTGACACAAGCAGTAGAAAAATTTTAAACTCTTTTCTCAGTCTCTATCAAATTAAAATGCATACAATTTAAAAGGGAAAAAAAGAGAGCAGGGAAGGTGAGGGAGTGATATAGTTCTTTAACCTTTCACCTTCAACAGCATTTAACAAGTGCCTATTCTATGTCAGACATTGAAATTGAATATTGTTTGTATCAGGTGAAGAGGATATGGGTATGGCAAGACGTATTTATCCATAGTTAGCGAGAAGAAGCAGACCAAAAAAAATCAATCTTCACTGTCCAGAGTGTTAAGGTGCTTTGGAAACCCAGAGGAGAGACACCTAAGTTATCTGGGAGTGGGGTGGGCTGGGGAGTAGGGATGAAGGCTGCTCAAAGAACAGGCTACTTTAGCTGGGCATTGAAGGGCAAATGTTAACTACTAAGCAAATGGGAATGGGGAGTTGAAGGGGTGCAAGATGAGGAAAAGGGACACCTAGGGTAACGACAAAAAAAAAAAAAAAAAAAAAAAGCCACATGCAAGTGCCCAGAGATAGACTGTATTTGGAAACCATATGCATTTTCTTATGGCTAGTGTCTAGGAGGAACAAGGCTAAGTAGTCCTAACTCTCAACCTTTATGAGCCTCTAAACCTATGAAATATGGCTATAGCACATTTCCCTATTTCATTATTTCAATTTTGGGGAAATATTTAGCACTCTAAGGTCTGTGATATTACCCACATAACACTATTGTGGTGTCTAAAAGTCTTAATATTCACTAGGAGGCTTATGGCTAGAACCATAAGTTATCTTACCAGCTGTCTTTGGTCCCTGCAGATCCTCCAGTTCTAAGACTAGGCTCCTCCTTCTCAGAAGCCAGCTATGAAACATTGTTGTCCTGGGTTCTGTCTCAACAGTGTTTGGGCTTTACCCACTCTCCCCGGACAACTTATCTGCTTCCATGGCCTCAACCAACACCGTACACCAGTGACTTTCAGATCTACACCTCAACCCAAATCTTCTGGGCCCCCAATCCTTATTTCATTTCTCATCTCAAATGGAACATGTTCGAGATTGGACTCTTTCTTGTGCAAAACTCTTCCAGTCGTTATCTTGTGATGATTCCACCATTCATCTAAACCTGGGCAGCTTGGGATAATCTTAGACTTTCCATGCTCCGTTCTTTCACTCCTGCACTTAAATTCAAAGTCTTGACTATTTTACCTCTGAGCAGCTTTTTCATCTTTCTCCTCTCTCCATCATGACTTGCCACCACACTAGAACAATTCCGTTCCATTCAGTTCATCAACAGAATGAAACGGAATTGCTTATCGAATGGCTACTAGATGCTGATTATCATGTTGACAGACATGCCCCCCCGAGGAACTGGACTAGGTGATAGATGATCATAATTGCTGATCTCCCTCTATCTTCTCCACTTCTATCACTTTATTCCCTACTCAAGAATTTTGTTGTCTAACGTCGAAGTGTCCTAACATACGAGGAGTTTTGAGGTTGGTTCTGTTCACCTCTCTACACACTCTATACCACAGCCATCCTGAAGAGAATGCTGTGTGTGTATGTATGTATTCATTTCATGAGCATGCTGTATTCTGGCTTATCTCCATGATATGTTGTTTCTCTATCAGGAATATCCTAGTCGTCTCAAAAAACTTCTTCAACCTTCAAACCTCAGCACTTTGTTACCTCCTGCTCTTGACCCTCCCCGTAACTACCCTCATAATTCTTCCATGCTCCTTTTATACCCTGTGAAAACCTCCATTAAGCAATTTCTATATTGTGTTGTAAATAGTTTCTTTTTTAAAAAAATATTTTTTATTGATTTTTTACAGAGAGGAAGGGAGAAGGATAGAGAGTTAGAAACATCAATGAGAGAGAAACATCAATCAGCTGCCTCCTGCACACTCCCCACTGGGGATGTGCCCGCAACCAAGGTACATGCCCTTGACTGGAATCGAACCTGGTACCCTTGAGTCCGCAGGCCGATGCTCTATCCACTGAACCAAACTGGTCAGGGCATGTAAATAGTTTCTTAGAAGTCACGGTTATGCCCTTACTGAACATTAGCTCTGTGAAGGTGGATCTATGTGTATCTCATCATCTCTGTACAGAGGCTGGAACAGAGGGGGTGTCCAATGCTTAGTTTGAGCTCTTCTGTAATGAGATCTTATTAAGCATGTGCCTCAGGGCTTACTGAGAAACACTGGTTCCCGGGCAGAGGACTTGTGAGTGACTCAAGTGATCCAGCACCTAGCTATAGGCATAGTGGAACCTAAGCCCCATGTGTTCCCTGGCCAAACATACCTCCTTCCCTTCCAGAGACATCAGGGAAGGAAGGCTAGTGGAGCACCACTCAGAGGGCAGTGCCTGCCATTGTCTTCCTCAGCCAATCTTCAGGGGACTTGGTCCACTTCTCCAAGGCCCTGCAGCATTTTCCTCTTATTCCTCCCACAGCCCAGCCAAGTACAACCACTTCTGTTCCTCCAACATATCTCAGGGTTTCTCATCTCTGTACTCTTGCTCATATAACCTTTGCCTGGACTGCCTGGCTTTTGATTCTTCTTTTGAATTAATGTAAAATCATTCTTTAAGACTTATCCTTGAATGCCATTTTGTTCATGAAGTTTTCTCTGTCTTCCAAATTGGAATTAATCCCTCCACCATAAGAGGCTTTTGTTCCTACATAGTGGCATGTTATTATTTGTACCCTTCCACCCAACTAGTGAGACTAACTCATAGTTGTTTTCAACCTTCAGATCTCTTATTTTGCACAAAGTTGGTGCTCAGTCAATTTAAGTCTCTACTTAGATATTCATTCTTCCAGGAATCCCTCCATAGTCTGTGTCCGGTTCACCTATAGCATTCTGTGTTGCTCATTGGTCTCTCAGCTTTGACTGTCAGGGTCTGCATTTCTCTTGTCCACAGTGGTATTCTCAATATCTAGCATGGGCTGAATTCAATAAATATTTATTGAACAAACAAATTAACAAATGTGGGTTGTTAAATACAACTCAAGGAGAAAGAGTTATCCTGAAGCCTGAGAATGTCAACCTTTCAGTATATTTGATTGAGTGGCTCTGTGCTTTTATTTCACTCTTCTAAGGTAAGTTGTAAGATGTAGATACTACCTTCAAAGCAAAGGGATGACTAAGAGCTAGCCAGAAATATCAAGGAGTCCCGGCTAACTGAGGATTGATACTTGGAGGGTGGGGGGAGGGGGTTGGTGGGGATGGTAGAGATGGAACCATTGTGAGCCTCAAATCATCCCCAAGCACACCTTCTTTCACTGATTGGTAAAGTGTGCCCCCTTCCCTTCTCCAGGTATGTCCATTCCCTAACTTCATGCAAGTTAGGCAAATGGTGATAGTCTGTGGTGGGCTGAGGAAGGTTTTGACACTGTAGTCTTAGAATAGATTTTCCTGTCCTTTAAGCATGCCCTACTCTTCATAAATTCAACTATAGGTGCCCGTTGGCCAAGGAGCTTTGAGAAAGATGGATGGTTTATTTTGGCTGGTAATGGGGATGGGGGTAGAGGCTCAGTCCCTCTTCTGTTGGAAAGGGAGTCATTAAAGGAGGAGGAAGTCATTTTTTTTTCTTTTCAATTTTAAAAGTTGTTTAAATTTTATAGTCAGTCTACCATGTTCATCATTCTTCAAAGAGTAAGATTCCTTTTCCCCAGCTTAGCCATAAGCCTCCAAACTTCTCATGCACAATGTTCACCCCAAATGGGAAAAACAGCCCATATTCAAGACTGAAAATGAAAATTCATCACAAAACCCTCCCAAGGGCTCTATTATTAAAGTCACCATCATTTGGTTGGACGTTATTAAGGCAAAAAACATTAAGGTAGCGATAGCGAACAGTGCTGCTCTCTCTTCCACCCTTGCTTGTAAATGAATGTTTTTCAGCCTCCGCCATCCATCTTCATTAACATTGTGAGCAATCTGTACTGGCCTGCACCGCTGCCTTTGTACATTGTGCAAACGCACGTGATGCTCTGGAAATGGGCAATTTAATATGAAAAGCACACCATGGCTCAGATTTTTTATTTATTTTCTAAACAGTAATTTCTGCTAGGAATTATTCCATGATTTGTGCATAATTTCATGCAGATGGTTATTTAAATATAAATAGAGAAATGTGTCATTGAATATGTGCCTGCCTCTACTTGGGTTGGCATTACCCCATTTTTTAGATAGTACCATAAATAAAAGATAAAAAAAATGCCTAAGCTACACACTAGTCAGAAGATAATTGAGCCTGTACATTAATTGTCATTTGAGTGCCCTCCAATGATCTTCCTTAATATTTTCCAGTTTCTCTAAAAAGATAGGAAGAGTAAAGGGGAGTGAAGGAAGGAGACTTGACTTGGGGTGGTGAACACATAATATAATATACAGATGATGTATTATAGAATTGTACACCTGAAAGCTATATAATTTTATTAACCAATGTCACCCAAATAATTCAACAAAAAAGAAAAAAAGTATATTCACAATGTTGTAAATCACTGCTATCTGCTTCCAAAGATTTGCCTATTTTAAATATTTCATATAAGTGGAATCATGCATACGTGTCCTATTGTTACTGTGTTATGTCACTTGGCAATAGTGTTTCAGGGTTTATCCATGTTGTAGCATGTTGTAGCTGAGTAATATTCCATTGCATGTATATCCACATCAAGTTTTATTTATCCATTTGTCTGTTAATGGACACTGGTTATTCCTATCTTTTGATTATTGTGAATAACACTGCAATAAATATGAACATAAAAGTAAAAACAAACAAAAAGAAAGTTAATGGGTCTTTTTGTGAATGTGTTTACAATGCAATGAACAATCTCTCTGTTTACCTAATTAAGACTATATTCTCCCCACAATAAAAATAGAGCTCCTTTTTTGGTGGCCAACCCACTTTTCCCTGCAAATGCTAATTTTTGCCACTCAACTAACATGGAGGTGGTTGGGAAATGAAGCCACGTACCCATGAATGCAAAGCTAATATAACAATTTTATAATTAGGTATGCCTTTTGCAAAAAAAATGCCACACAATCATTTGCCTTGACAAGTTTTATAATAATTAAAATAGACAACATGTGGGGGAAATTTACACTGCAGTTAATCTTCTTTATTTGAACACAATCTAATTTAGTGGCAGCAGATTTACAGTTAAAGGTTTTGTGAATGCCAGTCCAACACATTGCTTAAATTGATAAATATTTTACAACACTCCTTAACAAAAAAACATGTGATTTTGAAAAATGGTGATGAGAACTTATAAAAAAGAAAAAGAAAAATAGGACTTCTCTCCAAAGCTCTGCCTTATGTATTGTCATATGGTGTTCTGTTTCTTATCTATTCCAGTGGAAGGGTTATGAAGATGTTTCCAGACCAAATGTACTTTTATGAACCTCACCTAGAACAAATGTGGAATCTTCCTATCTCTAAAAGATGTCTTATGGCAAGAAATAAAAAGAGGGAAAAAAGGTGCAGATGTGTGTGTGTGTGTGTGTGTGTGTGTGTGTGTGTGTGTAAGGTTAATTGTACCTCCTGATGCCAATGCTTTTGTGCTGTTGACACTGTGTCTCTGGCCTGAATCTTTCTCTCCTTCTATGCGTTAGGGCATCTCCACTGAGAGATCCAGTTTCCAATGAAAAGCAAGGAGACTTTATTTGGGGTGGTGAACACACCATACAACATACAGTCATACAGTTGATGTATTATAGAAATGTATACCCGAAACCTACATAATTTTATTAACCCATGCCATACCAATAAATTCAATAAAAAATTTTAAAAAGCAAGTATGCTAATATTCAGAAACTTATTTTCTATCTTTGTCTCCCTTCTCAATTTCAGCATCACCTGAAATTTGAATTTGAAGCCTTCTTTTTCCTCTGTGTTACCAACCTATCCTGTAGACATTTGCTTTCACAACTCTAAGACATTTCACTGAATTCTGGAGCAGACATCACAGCCATGCATATCTTTTTGCCCACGTTGCTCTTCCCCAAAGAATCCTGAAGTAGCTTATTAACAGGTTGACTGGGAAGGATCCTGGTTTGGGTCTTAAGTGAACTGGAAGGTCTTGCTCCAGTTTTATCTCTTACAGTGTAAGTCGTACAGTGTGGGCCTCTGTTTTCTTATCTACACTAATAAAATAGAAACATGCAAATTGGTGTCACTCCGCTATGCTCACCAGCCAATTGGATGAGTATGCAAATTAACCCAACAAAGATGGCTGTTAATTTGCATACATAAATGCCCAGCGGCCTGGGTCCCGGGAACATCATCAGCATCCAGTTGATTCCAAGGTGGCCCCATGTGGGCCCTGAGCAGTGTAGGAAGAGGCTGAGCCAGGGGGCTCCTGGGCAGGGGCAGAGCCTGCCATCAGAGCTGTGAGGGGGACCCCTGCCTAAGCCTAAAGCCTTAGTCAGAGGCATTAGGCCTGTGTGGGGGGGCAGAGCAGGTAATTGGTGGGAAATGGGGATCCCCTGCCCAGGCCTGATGCCTGGGTCAGAGGCATCAGGCCTGGGGGGTGGGGGCAATCCAGCAATTGGAGGGTGATGGGGGTCGACACCTTTTGCTGTGGCATCAAGCCTGGGCAGGAGGCCGAGTCAGTGATCAGTGTGAACTACAGAGGAAACACCTTTTCTGACTGCTCATTGGCTAAGCTCCCTGTAAGTACTGGTAATATTCTCAGTAAGTTGGGTAATAAGAATTCAAAAAGGCAATTTAGGGTTTTTCCACCAGACTCCTGGAGAAAAAAAAATGAAAGTCCACTGCTGGAGGGCTAAGAAATGTCATATCCTGCCCTAGCTGGTTTGGCTCAGTGCATAATGCCTCAGCCTGCTGACTGCAGGGTCTGGGTTCAATTATGACCAAGGGCATGTACCTAGGGTGCAGGCTCCTCCCTGGCCAGGGCCCAGGTCAGGGCTCATGCAGGAGGCAACCAATCAAAGTGTTCCTCTCACTTTGATGTTTCTCTCTGTTTTTCCCTTCTCTTCCACATTCTCTAAAAATCAATGGAAACATAACCTCAGGTGAGGATAAAAAAAGAAAGAAAGAAAGAAATGTCATATCCTATGAAAGACACATCTTGAAAATGCCTAAAGAAAGTTGTCATTTTTTCATGGTGAAGGGACTGGAGTCCGTGTTGATGAAAACACCTTGGTGGCTGTGGTGACTGGTAGTGGCTGCAGCAGCAGGGTGATGGGGCTGGTGGCTTCCCCTGATTAGCCTGGTCGCCTCCCACAAAGGAGGTCAGACTATGGCTTAAGCCCGCTCCCCAAGGGACATCAGTAGGACATCAGTAGGATGTCAGTAGGACATCCCCTGAAGACTCCCAGTATGTGAGAGGGGGCAGGCTGGGCTGAGGGACCCCTTCCTAGTTTGTAAAATAAAAGGGTTGGACATAATAAACCATTAACTCCTTTCCAGCTCTCATATCCTATGCATCTAGAGGTCTGGACTAAAGTTCCTCACAAGGAGTTTGGGATCTTATTACAATTGCTGTCTATTTGTCTATCGGTCCTATTGATTATCTATATTTTCCTCTGTTTCTTTGGGCACAATCCACTGTAATAACCCGGTGAGCCTAGAATTAAGTTGGTATTTTCAATTCTATTGAATGTGTGAAAGACCAGCGTGAAGTGGCTAAATAAACTTGAATCATATAACCTTGCTTTGGCTCCAGCTTCACCATTTCCCAGCTGCATGACCTTGAGCATGTTACTTGACCTCGTTGAAGCTCAGGTTCCTCATCTATAAATATGGTATAATAATAACAGCATTTCATAGGGTAATGAGGACTCAATGAGCCTCTTGTTTTCACATTATAGATGAGTCAGGAACATGTTAAACACAAATGACTCATAATATTATCATTTTTGGGGGAACATTAACTATAATATCTTTATTTATTTATTTTTTAAAAAATATTTTTATTGATTTTAGAGAGGAAGAGAGAGGGAGAGAGAGATAGCAACATCGATGATCATTGATCTGCTGCCTCCTGCACATGCCCTACTGGGGACTGAGCCCTCAACCTAGACATATGCCCTGACTGGGAATCGAACTGTGACCTCCTGGTTCATAGGTTGACCACTGAGCCATGCCAGCTGGGCTAACACCTTCCTTTAGAGCTATGCATGATAGGGAACTACACTTTTATCGTGCCATAAAAAATTTACACCAGCTTATCTTCATTGTAACAGTTCCTACTTATAAGAGTAGAAAATCTCCTCCTAATAGTGGTATACACATGCAGTGTCAAAAACCCCAAATGATTTAGTAATATAGCTTAAGTAATCCATTTAGAAAAATTTAAAAAATTATACTGTAGCTACAAAAGCAATTTAAAACATCCTAGTTGTATACATTAAAATGAACAAATTGTTATTTTAAAAAATATATATTTTATTGATTTTTTTTACAGAGAGAAAGGGAGAGAGATAGAGAGTCAGAAACACTGATGAGAGGGAAACATCGATCAGCTGCCTCCTGCACACCCCCTACTGGGGATGTGCCCGCAACCAAGGTACATGCCCTTGACTAGAATAGAACCTGGGACCTTTCAGTCCACAGACTAACGCTCTATCCACTGAGCCAAACTGGTTAGGGCTGAACAAATGGTTTTGTTTCTTTTCCTTTTTCCGTCACCATTATCCCCTTATGTCTCTTCCCCCTGCACCCATGCCCTCCCTCCTGCAGTCCGCACACTGCTGTCCACTAGTTCTCTCTTTTTTTCTTCTTTGCTCAGTCTCTCCATCCCCCTTCCCCCCACAATGCACCTCCCCTCCCCCCAAACACACCAGAGCTGTCTGACTGCTCTTTGTGAGTCTTTATCTATTTTGTTTGGTAGTTCAGTTTAAAATGGACAGATATTTTAAAAATGAGAACTATAGCATTATTCTAAGTTTAAAATGTTAATACTCTGTGCTTTCCTAATAGGAGACACAAAATTTGTTAGTCTACAGTCATATTGAACATAGCCACATTTTGGAGAATCGCACTTGTGAGTTTGAAAGCCTACCTAACCATAGAAATCCGAATTTATTTAGCTCATGGTATTGAATGAATGTGTTGTGTTGACTTGATGACATGTGATATTAAACAGCTCCTGCCATTGTGGAGGGTAAACTTAAAAAGAGACATTATCGATATGTCATAGAAAGGTCAAGTAAGTCCATCTGAATAATATGCTAACACTACGTACACAATGTAAAATGTATGTGCAACAGTCTGTGTAAAAAAACCCACAGTGCTACTGACACATGGACGAGCCAAAACATACAAAAGGTTCTGTTAATATTAGCAGTCAGTGTATTTTGATGAATCACACATTATGCTTTTTTAAAGTTCAAACCTGATCTTTAGAAAGAGAGTCTGGCTGTCTCTCTGTTTTTGGAGTTCACAAAACCTGAAGTTTGCACCAGCCTCCATTCTCTGCCCCCACTTTGGTATCCCTGTGGATTCTCTGCCTGCGCTGAGTTTTTACTCTGGGCCACGCCCTGCCTTTCCCTGCACACTGCTGACGTCACGCTGCTCCAGGGTCCAGAACAACCCATGTGTTGCCTTACACAAAGGCTTCCACATTGCAACGCTTTTGCTTTCAAGTCCTTAAACACACACACACACACACACCCCACTCCAGCTTACCCAGAGGTGCATATTCTGTGTTTGACATTACATTTCTCTAAATTCAACAATTTGAGCTCTAGATTTAAATGTCGCACTAGACTAAGAGCCATGTTTCTGAGGGCGTGGCCCCTGGAAGGGCGTCTACCTCTCTGATCTGTGTGTGTGTGTGTGTGTGTGTGTGTGTATAAGAGAAGAATCTAGATGGTGGGTGTGCCCTAAACCGGTGAAAACCCAAAGTATTTCTGTAAATAACTAAATAGCCAATGATTTGGGGACAGCATATCACAAGTTTGATTAAACAACTTAGATATTAGTGACATAAGACTGTCTTAAATTAAAGAAGTTGTGAATATAGTTAATTTCTTGTAGCCATTGACATTTCTGTCTTCAAGTAAATAGAAAAGTATAGATATTACAAATTATTAAAAATTACAAATACTAAAATAGCAAAGAGTGATTTTTTTTAAAAGTACTATTATGATTAGTGAAAAAATGGTTAAAGAATTATAGCTCCCATTCACATTTTTTACAGTAATTTTACTTTTATTCTTTCTTACCATGTTGGTGATTCCACATGCAGTCCTCCATGGAGACATAACCGATGCAAACTAAAGTGATTTTCCTTAAATGAAGAGGACACAATTGAGTCCTCTGTGCTATCTACGTCTGCAGTTTATTTCTAGCCAAGAGAGAGACATTTGACCAAAAATTCCAGGCCAGGAGAAATATGAAAAGAAAGAGCCAGAGCTGAGTTCTCTAATTCCGAGGAAACGCTCAGTGAACTTAAGAATTATAAAACGTAAAGAAAACTGCTTTCCATAGACCTAAGTGTCCATTGCTCCTTGTTATTAATTAAAATGGGCCAATTTTAAAAATTGCCACAAAGATAAGCTAAGCAAATATAAAGTGAAGTTGAACTAGAATCGAAATGGGGAGGTATTTTGTGGGTGTTTTAATTGTGTGGGGGGAGTGGGGTGGTCAGTGAGATAGAATGACACGATGCACAGGAGAGTGAAAATATGGAGTTTTAACAATTTAAAACCAAGAGTCTGGGAGAACACGAATCCACAGAACACCTCATCGATGAAACAAAAGCATCAACTATCTCAAGAAATTTAAATCGGAATACATGCAGATAAGCACTTTTACTTTCCACGAATATTCTGTTAATTCTTAAAAACACACCTTTGGAAAGAACTTCTTTCTCCCTCCAGCCTATGTGTGCTTCTCTAAAAGCTTACATATCTGGGAATATAAATAGATACCCACTCACATGAGCTCATTAGACAAATCTGCTTTTACCTACATGCTGAATGTAAAACTGCTTAAATACACAACTCTAGGAGGGAAAAAGAGAGAGAGGATAAAAGGGATGTGATCCAGGACTTCCATTTTCTTACTCTCAGATAAACATATTTATCACCCACCATTTCCAAGAGAAGCTTTAGACCGCTGTAAGCAAGCCACACAGAATTATTCTCTCATAGACCCCAAATGCACATTTTACTGCCTTCCATCTCCCAATTCCACTTTAAATTACAGCCAAAGTCTTGTGCAGAGTAAAATGTCATTGTGTGAAAAGCACACGCTTCCCTTTACTGCCCTCGGTCAGAGAAGTTCTACATCCATTTAATCTTGAGTCTGGTTTCACTGGTCTAAAATTTTGAACGTGTTCAACTACGTGATATTGCCCTCTTAGAAAACCCGAGACAATGGCAGGGATTCATAGCAGGTTTCCCCATTCAACCAGACGTTTCTGGAGGGCATTGCAAAGCCTCCTGCAAAGAAACAGTTACTATGTATATATCTGTCTGAAATTGGCAACTCTCTTTTATTCCCTCCCCATCCCCACCCCCAATATTCTAGCCAAAGATCTGAACTCACTTTTTCTGTCCATAGGCTCAAGGAAAGAAAAAAAAAAAAAAAAAAAAGCTGTTTTCGCTAATTATACATCCTGAAAAGAATTTGGTTCAGTGTAAGATGATCCTAGTGATATGCTAATCCCTTTTTCTGCTTGGTGCTGCCTGAAGCTGGTGTCTAACATTTTTTTTTCTCCAACTGTATGACAATAAAAGTTCTGGCAACAAAAGAAATAAATGGGCAGCTAAAGAAGGTATAGCTCGACACATGGCAGGCCGCTCTCCCCTCTCCTTCTGGCTGCTCTTTTGTAGGCTGCAGTTTGGTATCGTCGAGTCAATAGGCGAAATCCAGACACCTTAGCAACTTAGTATGATACCCAAGCCCTCTCTCTTTACATTCATGAATAGTCAGCACCCAGCAGACAAAATAGAACTAATCTTTTTTGACAGAATTGTTCAATTTTAGAGGAAAAGCTTTTGAGTCTTCCACACATTGGCAAAATATGAGACAACAATGGCTGCAATCAAATTTTAAAAACAACAGTGGCCAACCGGGGCTGGAGAAAAGTCTCCTTGAATTAAAGAGCGCATTCAGGCAGTCCCAGGGGTCATCAACTTGGGGGCAAACATTAATTTCAATATGTGAACGAGAGAGATAAACAAACAGAGAGGATACCCCACAGCCTTGTCCCGGGCTTCCTGCGGTAATTCCTTCTGCCATGATACACGCATCGCCTTTCTTTCCAGTGTCCTTTTTATTTTTTATTTTGTGTAGATGAATCCAACTATTTCTTCCTCCTCTTAAAATAATTTTGTTTGGGGGCGAGGGGCCCAAGGAGTCTGGGTTTAAAACGCTTTTTATCCAGCAGCCTTTTGTAGTCATTTGAAAGCAGTTCTACCATTTAGAAATCCTGTAATGTATCCGTTACTGACAAGTCTAACATGTGCTAAAAATGAATCTTCTCTCCAATCCCGCCCCACCCCACCCCCCTCCTCTCCCGTTTACTACAAGACATCGCTATACCTTTGGAGACAATATGAACAAGAAGAAAAATCTACCCAGTTCATGGCAAAAACAGAAGTTAGCAACATGGTCCATGCAGCTGCAACATTGCATTTAAAATTCAGTTTCCTCATAGGAAGAGGGCTAATCCTGCCCCCGTAATTCCCTACAGCCAAAATGTGCCCCCTCCCCTGGTGACAGTGCAATGCAAAGACACTAGCACGCTTATCTTGCCTAACCAGATGGCCGACTTGGATCAATGCACACACACCACGATCAATGGGAGAGATAAAGAATTAGGAAAACAGTGGTACATGCTCCCAGAAAGCTTGTACACTGCATAATTATTTTATGATTCTACACATGGCTACATGTGATACTGGAGGAGAGAAGGAAAGGATAATTAGAGTGCCAGGAAGAATTTTGTAGTAGACGACACTTTTGTCTGTCAGCACTTCCGACCTCGCAAACTCACTGCCCTTATCTGAAAGTGAATTTAGAAAACCTGAGCGAAAATTTCAGGGGAAGTATTTCCATTTTTTTTTTTTTGCCAGGTCCTGTCACGTCCCCAAGTTTAGCTCAGACCCGAGGAGGCTGGCGAGGGTTTGGGTCTGCCTGCCGTCATTTGTATGTGATGCGCACTGTCACCAGGACAAATCCGGCCTGCCCGTGATTCAGTCAGGTTCATTCAGGAAAAGAGAGCAGGGAATGAGCCATTCCCTTAATTTCTGTCTCCTGATTGGCTAACCGGAGCAGTGTTTTTGAGCAGGTTAGTTACACACTTCAAACTAAGGGGGAAAAAACAGGGGCCCACACCCCCGCGAACCGTCCGGTTTATGAGGAAAGTACACGAGGGTCTGAAGCTGGCACCTTGCCGCTTTCCTCTGAATTCAGACCAAGATCATAAACCAGAACAATAAACCCCAGCAATCCTCCTCCGTGTCGTGTGCTAATCAGAAAGAAGAAACTGTTCCTTCAGCTCCTTGCACACGCCGGGTGCTTAATAAGTGATCATATTATTATTGCAAATAACAATAATAAAAATCTTTTACCCTGTGCTTGCCCAAAATTGTATTCTTTCTGTCACCCTGTGTTAGATGCAATTAAAAGTAGTCTTAGGTTCCCCTTTGGATTTAAGACGCAGCTTGCATGCTCATTAAACATTCAATGAACTTTTTATACCATTTCTCATGTAAAGAGAGGTGGGAGCTGGGATCATGAATTAGACACAGCTCTCCACCACTATCAACCTCAAAAAACCCCCACGGGCGAGTTAGTCATTCTAAGGAGTCTATTACGTTCAAAATAGAATGAATATTCAGTAACCAAATAATTAAAGTTACTGTGATTTAATTCCTAAGGAAAAATAAAATACAGTCTGGCTAAAATTCAGAGGAAAACGAAAGAAACATTGACAACAGTGAAAAGTCACAGTCGTCCTCTCTCTAGGTTATCTTGGTGAGGTGAAATAGGAAGCTTAGATTTTTATGTAAGTTGTTCTCAGTGAGGTTCTCTGTAAAGTTGTTTTGTTACCTCTGCCCCAAACATTTCTCTCCCCAACCTTAGCGCAAAAATAGATAGCTACGTATAACTAGCACTTAGCTTTGCTACCCATGGTCAGATTTAGAGAAAGATCCTGGGTTTGGGGATATGATACATGTTATCACACTTATTTTTAGATCAAAACCCTTCAAAGGCCACGACTGTCATTTTACCATTTAGAGCTTATTTCCTTTTCTCTGAGACTTGAAAAAGGGGGTGTAAACATGTGTGGCCCTTTCAGCAGCACAAGCAAATGCACCGAGGGTCCCCTTTGCTGTGAAACAACTGATGCCATGCACCAGCCTTTATGGGATGTGGCTGGGCTTGCAGGGAGTGAGGGAAACTTCTGGCTGTGGGAAGGGGAGAGATCCATGGGCGGGGACTGGAGTAATGGAGTAGAAAGAGCACGTGAGGTTTCTCTGAGGCAGTGCTGCGGTGTGTTCAGTTAGACCTGAGTCCCACCGTTAAGCCAGACAACCTGGAAGGAAGCCGGCGTGCTCTCAGCTCAGTACGAACACACGGCCCCCTGCAAAAGCAAACCCAAATCCTGTCTGGAGTAAGGCATCGTCAGGTCAGACCGCCAGGTTTCCAAGGGATTAAGATTAATGAAATATAAACTTCCAGTCAAAGATCACCCATCACACAAGAAAATAATCCCCTATGAGGGAGAGTCCGAGGAAACAATAAGCAATAGCTTTGGATCCTCTAGGACTGACTGATCAGAATTTATCAGATATAGAATACAAAAGTCACACAAGCATAACATTTTTGAAAATTAAAGTTGAAAATTACTAAAATGGATCAACCATCAGAGACTATCAACAATGACAAGACAGGTTAAAAAATAGAACCAACTAGTACTTCTATTTTTTTTCAAATGTACTGAGGATGATTTTCAGACAATATATTGTGCTCATTTAACATGTACAAATCAATGACCTGACAGGTGAAACCATCACCACAAGCAAAACACAGAATGTTTTCAGCAGCCTCACATGTTCCTATGCCCTTTGCAGTTAGTTGATCCTTTGTCCACCCCTTGTCCTGAGCAACCACTGATTTTATGTGTCACTCTAACACACTTTTTGTTTTCTATAGTTTTATGTAAATGGGACTGTACATTATAAACATGTTTGGGTCTAGCTTCTTTGATTCAGTATAAAGGTTTTTAAATTCACCCAGTTTGTTGTGTCTATCAGTAGCTCATTTCTTTCTGTTACTAAATAGGATCCCACTGTTTGGATATACCACATTTGATTTATCCATTCGCCAATTAACGAACGTTAGGATTGTTTTCATTGTTTGGCTACTGTGAATAGAGATGCAATGAACATCTAGATACCAGTCTTTGTGTAGACATAGGTTTTTTATTACTTTTTAAAATATATATATTTTATTGATTTTTTACAGAGAGGAAGGGAGAGGGATAGAGAGTTAGAAATATCGATGAGAGAGAAACATCAATCAGCTGCCTCCTGCACACCTCCCACTGGGGATGTGCCCGCAACCAAGGTACATGTCCTTGACTGGAATTGATCCTGGGACCTTTCAGTCCACAGGCCAACGCTCTACCCACTGAGCCAAACCAGTTAGGGCTTTTATTACTTTTTGGTTAAACACTTAGTAGTAGAATGGTTGGTTCATGTGGTAGGTGTATGCTTAACTCCAAAAAAAAAAAAAAACCTGCCAAAATTTTTTTCTAAAGTGATGGTAACATTTTACATTTCCACCACTAATATATGAGAGTTCCAGTTGCTTATATCCTCTTCAGCACGTGATATTGTTAGTCTTTTTAATTTTGGCCACTCACTGAGTATGTAGTAGGATCTCATTGTAGTTTAATTTGTATTTCCCTATGATGGGTGATGTGCTTTTTCACCATTCTTCTATCTAGTTTTGTAAAATGTTTGTTCAAATTTTGCCCTTTGAAAAAAAATTTTTAATTGACTTGCAAGATTTCTTTATGTATCTTGGATACAAGTCTTTTGTCTATCTATCTATTCTAAGTTGCAAATATATATATATATATATATATATATATATATATATATATATATATGTGTGTGTGTGTGTGTGTGTGTGTTTTTATTGGTTTCAGAGGGAGGAAGGCAGAAGGAGAGAGAGATATAATGATGAGAGAGAAGCATTGATTGGCTGCCTCCTGCACATACTCTACTGGGGATCAAGCCCCAGACCCAGGACTGTGCCCTGACCTGGAATCAAACTGTGACCTCCTGGCTCACAGGTAAGCACTCAATCACTGAGCCAGATCATCCAGGCACAAACATTTTTTCTCCTATATTGTTTTAGGGCTTTACAGTTTTGCCTCTTACAATTCGGTCTGTGCTCCATTTTGGGTTAATTTTAGTGTATGGTTTAAGAGAAAAGTCTACGTTTATTTTTCACCCACACGGATATCCAATTGTTCTTTGTTCTTTTAAAGGCTTTTCCCTTCCCTACTGAATTTGTCTGGCATCTTTGTTGAAACATCAATTAACCATATATGTGTGGCTCAGTTTCTGGCTCTGTTCCGTTGATCTATATGTGTGTATCTTCATCAGTACCACACTTAATTGATTTTTTTATTTTTACAATATGCTGAAATCAGGTAGTGATAGCTTCCTTTTTTTTTTTTTTTTTTTTGAATTGCTCTGGGTATTCCAAAACACTTGCATTTTCTTATGCACATTAAGCTCAACTTGCCAATTTCTATAAGCCTGGCCAATTGCTATTGTGTTGAGTCTATAACTTTGGGAATAATTGGCATCCTAAGAAGCCTAAGTCTTTAGAGATATGGTCTCTTAAAGGAATCATTTATTAGGAATAAACTTTAGGTGGATGTGTCATTAGGGCTCCACTCAAATGCCAACAGAGAGGCCTCCCCATACGCTTTATCTAGTGCAATGCTATTTGCATATCAGTCTTAGTTTCTTACCATATTTTATTTTTCATGGCACTCATCAACCATCCAACATACTACATATTTACTTGTTTACTTGCTTGAGTCTGTTTTCCCCAATGGTATGTAAACTGCATAAGAAAAGGATTCTCACCTTTTTTCCGCATCGTGATTCTTGGTTTCTTGTCCAGGATGAATTTTGGTAGATTTTTTCAGACATCTAAGGTCTGAAGAAAGAAAGACCTGGAGGAGAATAGAGAATTTGCTTTCCAATTAAAATGAAACAAAAAG